>JAHWFP010183906.1:26999-49016 GCA_023313725.1 Lithobius niger | reverse complement strand
TAACCAAAATCCGTTCTAAATTCCCAATTTTTCCATCAACTCACTTTAAATCAGGATTAAATTCTTATTCTGTCCAAAGTCAGGACGAAAATTCTACTCAGTCCAAAATCATGACTAGATTCTTACATCCAAAATAATTACTGAATTCATACTTTTTCCAGCTACTCAGTTCAGATCAGGACTAAATTCTTACTCTGTCCAAAATATTTTTGCTTGTGCATTTATTCTTCCTCCTATACTTATTCACTTTAATGCATTAAGTCATTTTTCACCATTTGTTCAGGGTCTCTTCATGCTTTCATCCCTTGCCTTCATTTATTCTGCAGTTCTACTTTCTTTTTTTTGCCTTTTGTTACGTTCTGTCTGGCTGCCCTCCTCCCATCTTTTTGACTGGCTTTTTTGTGTTCGACATTGATCCATGCTACACCTGTTGCTTCTCAAGAAAATCATTCCAATTTCCATTCATATATCTTCAATTTCGAACCCTTTCTAGTCATTTTAGACGTGGAAAGAACTTTTATAGTGAAGGGTGCATACAAGTGACGTAACAGGTCAACCTGCCTTTTATGACATTCTGTGTACTCAGCAATTATTATCTGCTGGGTATACAGAATCCACCGTCCTATTTGCGAGTCATGCATGTGGTAAAGCCTTTTCTGGATCACCGGTATTGATTGTGCGTAGCTCGTATGTAGCGTGTTTTCCCGTTAACCTTCTGTCCCAAAACAGGGTCCGGGGTTTGACGAAACCACGCATCGTTTCATCAAATATATTGTGTTGATTTCATAATCGTTAAGTCTTTTGATCCGTGGTCAATTTCATATTTCCGGTTGACATTACGTGTTACATAATTGGATATATTACGCAACCAGTTGTAGTAGTGCCACCTGTGAGGTAGTGGTGTGCATGCTTTTCGGACGATGCTATTGAAAGTCTGAGGGAAGTGAAGGCAGCCTGACTAAAGTCGATCATGGCCAACGATTGAAGAAGTGAAGAAAAGGTGGTGTGCGTATTGATGCAAAACGAAAAAGTAAAATTGTGGGTGAAATATGATAAATAGTAGACAGCTATTGATTCTTAAAAGTAAAATAAGGCGAAATACACTTAGGCCTTTGTCAACACACTTAAGTATCAAAAGAACAATCAAAACTTATGCACACAGCATTTTATAAGGTTCTCGGCCAATATCCCCCCATTGCCATTATCCCCCACCGGCGAATTTCCCCCAGAAAAATTGTTATTGCTAAAACTAAGCTTAAAAAAATTAACAAAAAAATGTTGGGCTGAATAATAGCTAAAAAAAAAAAAACCAACAGACAAATAGGCCTTAGTAATAGCTTTTTGTCACATGAATGTGACTTAGAAAAAGCACCTGTAGTATGTTACAAAGTAAAAACCAGAAAATGCACAAACGTACATTAAAGCTCAGCGGGAAAATGCCATAGGAAAAAAAAAACATAGGGAAATTGCGCCCTGTGGAGAAATAACTTCAGTCACTTGGTCTAGCGTGACTTTCATAGGTATCGAAGCTAGGTTGTAAGAGCTCTTCAATAATGGAAATGCAGTAAGCATCTCTGTTGGTAAGGCAACAGAGGGGAAACTTCCTTTGTGACGCAGGAAGACCAGCAACATGTCAAAATACTAAACTCTTTGAGGATGCAGTTGTTTGTTGGTGCTTTTATGTTTTAGCGTGAAAGAGCTTAAATGCATTCCTGGAGCCCGTCATATTCCTAGAGCTTCGTATTTTGAGTATAGGTCTCGCTGTGTGGTAAGGGAAGCAATGCAAACTATAGGCCTTAGTATTCAAATATAGGCTTCAGTACTCAAATATAGGCCTAAATACTCAAATATAGGCCTGAGTACTGAAATATAGGCCTAAGTACTGAAATATAGGCCTAAATACTCAAATATAGGCCTAACCCGACGAATTTCGACCTAATCACAAAAATATAAGCCTAATTACCACCAAGAATAGTGCCAACACTACTGTATACTCCCTTTAGTGTAGAATGCAAATTGTCCCGATATTAGCCTTATATTCAACGCATGGAATTATAAAATGCCAGATGTTCACAGTCCTGCCAGATCGCCCCGGAGCAGTGCTCTTATTTCTGTTGGAGAGGTGCTCTGGCACTTTCTCTTGACAACACACAAGAACTTTTGGACAAAACGGTAATTCCTGACAGTTGTTTTAAACTGTTGAGGATTAACATAAAAACACACAATTCACCAATTAATTAACTTACGGGTTTTTGTCTGGTCTTTCATGTCAGGGGGAGGATAGGGCATTTTTCACCATGGCTAGTCTGGGTAGTCTGGGTACCAGTTTCGTACTCAATGCTCTACTTTTCTTATCATCCAAAAATGACACAAACTAACACGGATAACTGAGCATAAAACTGGTGGATTTCCATATTATCTTACCGCCCTTTGTGTTTTAATATATATTGTCGTTTCCTCCCCCCATCTTCGTTGTCGACGATCATCGTTTCGGCATTCTTTTATAATTAACCACTACACCAATTCTTACACATTGTGTTTACTTGGATTGTTCTTTGTTTTACGTCACCGAGTTTGGTTGCCGATGGTTTTTGTTCTGCTGCTTAAACTTTCGGAAATCAAAATAAATTGCCTCTTTCAAATCCTCTGCTAGCTCCTCTGCAAAAGACAGACCTTAATTTCATGCTTGACGACCTGATTTCTTTCTCTTTCCGATTGGATAAACTCGTCATGTTTGCATAATCTTTAGTCGACGAATAAAAACAGACCATTTTGTTTTTGTGACTGAAGGTTTTACGAGATTTTGGCTCAATCAATATTCATACCGCTGGCAGCAATTGGATTGTGTCTATAGTACGTGCAAAAAATAAAAAAAAACAAAAAAAAAACATGGCATTCAGACACAACCACGGCAACATAACAGCTCTTGTAATGTCATGACAGTGAAGGATATTTTCGGATAGGGAAGCTAACGTTAACGAAATTGACAATTGTGGCTGCAGATTAACTGTATGTCTCCACCCCAAGCCAAAATTGGTGTGAGAAAAGCCGCAAAATTCCCAAAAAGCTCCGGCCTTTGAAAGTAGCGATATCATTCAACCAGGGAGAGAGGCCGCCAAGGTTAATCCTAATAGCCAAGTTAATCGCACCGCCTAATACTTCAACAGTTAAATGAAAACTAGATCCTTGCTACTATAGCGGTAGCAATTTCAAGTTTTCATTTACGTCAAAAGTATTATTCGGTGGGTTAACTTGGCTGATGGGATTAACCTTGGCGGCCGTTCTCTAGTTGAATGATATCACTACCTTCAAAGGCCGGCCCCTTTTTTTTTGGAAACTTGCTATGTAGAACAATCGCGAACTATATCTTTGGCAAATAACAATGAAGAGTGCACGAGCAACCAAGCTGGAAAAGGGACAGTTTAAGCAACGACTCACCTTTGCATTTCCGCAGCTGAAATTTAATCGCGAGGGCAAAGGGGTCGTGTTGCCATGGTGACAACGCATCCTGGATTAGCTAAATCCAACATCGTTGGAGCAAATGCTTGTATTGTGTGCGCGGCGTATCTTGAGTCCTACAAGTATTTTGTGAGCGGCTACGTCTTCTTGGCGAGGATGGCTTTAATCGATGGCCGCCATTGTTTTTGTAACCATCTTGGATATCAACAAGGCACTCTGCTACGGAAAACGTACAATCGATTATCTGTGTTCGTTCCGCAGGGGACTCAAGATAGGCCGCGGACACTGTAGTCTTATAATTCGTGACAGTAAGATAAAGATTTCCTCCTGAAGAAACAATTTTCCCAATCGCTTCTAAACTCAATTACTACCTCGTTTCGTTGCGAGCTAGCGGAGCAAAAACCGCCGCCATGTTCAGATAATTTCTAGCTTCTAGCTGTGAGAATGCTAAATCGAGTCGTTCAGTAAATGCGCTCTAAAGCACGAATGCGAATAATTGTTGCTCTTTTCGTCTTGTAACTGATAATAAAAAAATTAGACCTTATCGATTTCGACCAAAAAAGTGTGTTGTCTCCCCAAAACAAAACTTGTTAAGTTTCCACCAAGCTTTTGCGACGGTTGAAGACGTGAAATCGAGCCTTATGTTCTTTCACAAGTTAATCCTAACGACCAAGGTTTGAAAATTAGGGGATCAGGGTGGCTCAGTGGTTAGCACGACCACCGCATAAATCAAAGCTCACGGGTTCGATGCTGGCCTCAGCCCATCCCTGTGCATTCATAAAAGGAGGGTCCTGGAAAGTACTCGTGCTCATGTCGATCGTAGCATGTAAACAAAAATTCTAGGCATTTCCTAGCAAAATTGTCCCTCTCTATCCCGAGATAACCTTAGAAGTGGAAAAGAATATTAATTCGGCTTTTAAACGCATTACACAGTTTTCATATTTTTTCATTTATCCATCGAACACAAACGGCGGTCATTTACTTGGCGACAAAACTTGGCGTCTGATATCGCGAATTCAAACGGAGAAAAAGATTGGCGAAAAACCTGAAGAAGTTTTGTTTTGGGAGACAAGGAATACATATATGCAAAACGATGCCAATGATTCACAAGGTCTGGAGATCTTAAATAGGAACATGACCCAATCAGCGAACTGCTGTACTACAAAAAAAAAAAAAAGAATACACCTCATAAGCTATTTTTAAAGGACTGGTTTTCGTGCCATGCAAGCTCAGTCTATCAATCGAAAGAGTATAATTCATTAAATGGCCATGTTGCCAATCGTGGTGGAAGGTAGAGGAGCGGGGTATAATCGACCTAGTGTGGTATAATCACCCGATTATACACCGTGGTGTAATCGGGGTGATTATACCACAGTACCTTTTCGTTGTGCGCATGCGCAACTTACCGAGCTAAGCTTAAAACAGACGTCAGAATCTAGTTAATGGCTGCCGCTTTTGACTCGTGTACATACCAGATAGAAAACTCGACGTATTCGTTACGATTTTCATATTTTAAAATCACAATTTATAATTTTTTAGGCTAGTATATTATAATTTTTCTTCGACGATCTATTGGCATAAATAACATTAATTTTTACCGTATTAGTCTTTCAGTTTTACGATCCCATGGTAATTATTAGCAAACAATTAAAAATTAGTACAGTAACACGCACAGCGCCATCTCTCGGCGGATTTCAGCAATGCGTAGTTGATGCGACGTGTTTAAAAGGAGAAAGTCGCCGACGCAGCATCGTCTGTAACTTCTTGTTGGAGACAAAATTTTATGAACCGATAAACTAATAAGCTAATAAAACGTTATAAATATTAATAATAACACAAAGAATGTTTAATCCTTTTGTTATTATTTATTTTGAATTGGGATATACTCCATTAAAACAGCCCTCTAGCTTTTGTGGATAATACGGCTAAAAATGTTTTCGCACTCAGCCTGTATCCAGACTAAAACTAACTCATGCTAATTAATTTGAAATTATACCCCTCGCGCTACGCGCTCGGGATATAATTGCAAAATAATTAGCATTCGTTAGTTTTACTGTCAGGTTACAGGCTTCGTGCGAAAACAGTAGCCGTATTATCCACAAAAGCTCTAGTGCTATTACTACTGATAATTGACCACACACAGTATTATCAGGTAATGTTTTCCGGTACTTCAATTTAATTTATTTATTATTTGAATACGAACTCATCGAATGAGAGGTGAAATGAAATCATGTTTTTCAGTTCAAATTCAGGGCTCAAATTTAGTTTTGATTACGACTAGCCTTTTCATTTGACTGCTACGGCTCTTGTCAAGAGTTAGAGCAGCCCGTGAAGCCGCTCGGCTTTACAGCGAAGCCGCACTTATGGCGGTCAATTCCAGCAATGGACTTGCATGGCAGGAAAGCACACCCTTGTGAATGCAAGAAGAATCACTACTCTGCATTTGTTGAAGGTGAACAGAGTATCTAAATCCACCCAAAACCAAAACTGGTAGAAAAACTCGCCAAGTCTCCAAAAACGGTCGGCCTTTGAAGGTAGAGATATCATTCAACCAGAGAAACGCCGCCAAGGTCAATCCTATTAGCCAAGTTAATCGCACCGACTAATAGTTCGAAAGTTTAATGAAAACATGAAGATCGCTATTCGCTGTAGAAGTCGTCAAGTTTTCATTTAACGTCCAAAGTATTATTGGGTGCGATTAACTTGGCTAATAGGATTGACCTTGGCGGCCTTTCCCTGGTTGAACGACATCAGTACCTTCAAAAGCCGATCGTTTTTGGAGACTTGGCGGGTTTTTCTACCAGTTTCGGTTTTGGGTGGATATCACACCTTTCATAGGACTGTGAATGTACATAAGGTTACACCGTCTTATCTTCACCTGTGCCCTTTTTCTAGAAGAATTTTATTTCTATAAACTTTCACATTCATAATTTTCAAATTTACCATTGCCAATTAGCCGTTAGATTAGCCAAATTGACACAGCTTAGTTTATTGTATGACCATCCTTCACATGCTTAAGTTGCTCCAATCCCTTTTTTGCACACACAGGCTAACAATCAATAATTTCGCTTCGCTCACTCAATCAGCACATCCCCTTTAGTTGTTTTGTTTATCCCTGCAACATCCCCTTAATTTTTCAAGATTTCGTTGACATTTAGTTAAGCAGAAACCCCCGAAGGTCGCTGTTACTAAAGCATTTTTGGGTTATTAACAAAAAACCCGTTATCTCGTCGATGCTCATATTGTTGCGTAACCATCATGTAACGTGCATCCCTTTATTCTTACGCAATCCACGGCAACGTTAAAGTTTCCTTATTTTGTCCTTCGTTACAGTTCAGTTTTTAGTTCGTCCAGACTTTTACTATAAATCTAAGGACCAGTCTTGATTGTTCAAGCCATTGTTGCTTAAAATCTTTGGTTGCAACTTGGAAAAGAAACGAAATTTAAATTCGGTGGTAGCGAATTTCAAAACCCTCCCAAGCATTTGTCCTGACCCCTACAACTCTCAAACCAACAAAAGGACCATCCTCATATCACCATGCATCCGTGTGCAAAAATTCAGGCACGTAGGCCTTCTCAATTTTGCGCTAGCCATGAGCAAAAAGTATATGGGATTTAACATGGGAAAAATCTTATTAGCTAGTTATTAGACTAGCTGACTAGCTAATGTAACATAAAAACAACGTTGTTGATGCATCTTTCTCTCTATGAACGGTGCACACTCATCCTTTAAGTTTTAGTTTTTCTTAATCTCTGACCCTTCCTCTTACAGTTTCTACAATTTGAAACATTTCTGTCGCATTGGGATTTATCCTCAACATGCCAAAATTTGCTTTCAATTGCTTACAGTTAACAGACACATGTCTGCTAGTGAGCCGCCTTTTTATCATTAACAATAATTTTTTTTAACAATCGGTGTCTACAATGGGTTGGTCCTGTTACTTGGCGGCGATACACTAAGCGTGTGTCTAGATAAATATCATAATGAAAAGAAACAATACTGTAATTCAATTTGATAAAATAAAAAATGTTTTTACATTTTTTTCTCATTAATTTTAGAAATTTAAGAATGTTTTTTTTTTCTACATTTTTTTTTATAAAAAAGACCCGCCGAACAAGAGCACTGCTCCGTGATGGGTGATGTACTACTGTAGCCTAGTTATTAAAAAAAAGAAAAAGAAAAAATTTTAATACCAAGGTAAATAAACAATTCTCATCTTGGGTCTACGCTGTTGGGTCTACGCTGGCCTTTTTGTGTTAAAGAAACCGAATCTACGATGGGCATTTGTTCATTCATAAGAATGTAAGAGAATTCAGCATTTCAATTTTTAAAGTCTTCCTTGTATTTTTCGTTCTCGATTAATAATTATAGTCTGGGGGGCATGTGTTCAAAAATATCTTTGTGTTCAAAAATATCCGTGGTATCTTAGAGTAAGGAAGTTTGAATTGGTTTCAACGTTTTAGTTCAAAGTCAGGAATAAGAATATCAATAGTGATAAGCTCAAAAATTGTGCAGAGGCCTAAAAACGAAATGGCCACCAAAAATGGCTGCCGCCAAAATTCAAATATTTGTATTAGGTCTACAAGAACGAAATAAGTATCAAATAATATGTTTTTGAGGTCAGAGATTTCAACTATAGCATCACAAAGCATGACTGATGTCTACAGATGTACTTATTCAACATGGCGTCCGAGATGGGTGCCTCGAAAACAAAAAATCGTAAAATTGTTCCTTGTAGTGACTGAGTTACCAAATTATTGTTTTATTCTGGGGTGTATAACTCAAATAAACGTACATCTACATTTTGCAGATGCCTTAAAAACAAAATGGCCACCAAAATGGCCGTCACAAATATTCAAATACTTGTATTAGGCCTACAAAAACAGAAATTAATTTGTTCTTGAGGTCAGAGAATTCACCTAAAGTATCATTAAGCATGCTATTGTCTACAGATGTAAGAATTCAACATGGCGTCCAAGATGGCCACGTCCAGAACCAAATTTGTAAAACTGTTCCCAGTAGCAACGTGAGTTGGCAAATTATTGTTTTTTTGGGAAGTGTATAACTCAAATAAACTGTCATAAAACGTGTTTGACGTCAACAGGTGTCGCCATTCAACAAAAACAGCTCAACCATTCTTATATTTGCAAGATGGCTGCCTCGCAGCCAAATAAAAATAGTAGAATTGTTCCATGTAGGTATATGAAGTGTCAAATTATAGTTTTTCGTCCTTGGGGCTGACGAAACACTCGAACATGAGAACAAGAGGATGAAAAAGCAAAGAGGGTTTACTGGAATTACTCTCAAGGAGTCAGCTATGCTACGACTTTTCCTAGCAGACGTTGCTTTGACCCGTATGGCTGAAGAAACTGAAAAATATGCAGGCACTAGCGGAAGCCCGGGTGGTGTTTGATGCACCGTTAAAAACACTGGGACGATTTCCTTCCTCTTGTGTTTGTTATGGAATGCGTGTATCCCGTCTATGTGTACCCTGGCTAGCATACACAGTTTTTCGTTTGCTTCATTCCCTCATTCAGCGCATTCCTTGTTCCGGAGTCCATACACTTACATTACATATGATCCTTTCCTGCCAAAATGGTTGGAATACGCGTGTGTACATGTGAAATAATAAAAACGCCTTTGTACCCCTGAAATAAATAAATAGGCATTGGAGACATTGTAAGGGAGGATTAAACAAACGAAGCTTTCACAATGAGCAAGAGGGCGAGCGGGGTCATTCTTTCCACGGTAGCAAAGAAAAAGGGCGAGCGACCGACAATGAGAAGGGATATGTGCTCTATCAATTACTTGCGGCCGTGTTGGGGCGGCCGTCTTGTGGCCGTCTCGTTGCCGTCCATCCTACGCGACAACTCGATTTTAAAATAGGCAATTGGAGACATTGTAAGGGAGGATTAAACAAACGAAGCTTCAACAATCAGCAAGAGGGCGAGCGGGCTCATTCTTGCCACGGTAGCAAAGAAAAAGGGCGAGCGACCGAGAATGAAAACGGATATGTGATCTATCAATTATTTGCGGCCGTCTCGTTGCCGTCCATCCTACGCGACAACTCGATTTTATTAATAAAGATACATTCAGCAAACAGACGACTTAACATCACAGTTCCTCTCAGATGATAAGAAATCGACAAGATAGGTATTTAGTGCTACTTAAAGAGGCTTTTGAATCTTGGCCTACTACACCTTAGAGAAGTTTGTTTGCCAGGTATACGTACAATACTGGGTAAAAAAAACTGCTCATTTTTTTTACATTACATTATCTTTATCTAGACACACGCTAGTGTTTCACGCCAAGTTAAGCAACAATCATCCCAACAAACATCACATCAATTCAATTGTCGAGGTGGTAAACCATTGTAGTGCGGCGCCATAGCGTCAGTGTCTTATATCCTGAAGCATAGTTGGGCACATTTCAGCTACTTTGGGAAAAATAATAAGGCGGTACAAAAGCTTAAATTGTGTTGAAATCAAGAGCAATGACCCACCTGACAAAAATTAACTCGTGTAGGAATGCCAGCTAAGCTGCTCTCAATGCAAAATCTGTCCCTCATAAACATTGAAAATGTGTAATTGACTAGCTAGCTAGCTAGCTAATTCTAGTGCGCTCATCCCCATGTTAATTTCCATAGGGTGATTATTCATCGATACCGAGATAACGGGAAGGCTTCCAGCTATGAAATTGGACGCTACACGCTCACTCTAAACTACTTAGCTTCCACTTAGGATTTCAACAATGCTCTCAGATGTTTGTTAAAACGTCGTGGTGGTCGGCAGGGTGGCAAAGGAATGATAAGTTCTTTCTAAACAATAAGTGGGGCAATCCATTGTTGGCTCTATTGTAGCGCTTATTGTATGGAATTTAGCTGTTGCAGACATAGGGCCTTAGGGCTTCGGGCAGATGACCAGGAGTGGTTAACGCTCGTTAAACCCTTTAACCCTTTTTGGAATTTAGTCGCATTGTTGATTGGACTTAAGCAGCTTCAATGTATTTTAAAATAATTTAAACAGTCGAAGAGGTTCTCCTTACGTTTGATGATGAGTATAATTCGTTGGCCCAATTTTGTGTCGATTCATCAGAAAAAATCAACAGATAATGAGATGAAAGAATCAGTAACGTGGCGCGAAATGGGAGCAGTGGCGTCAGACCCGTTTGAAATTTGGGGTTAAATTTCACACTGTTTCTCGTGTTGCTGTGTAATACTGGGTGGGCAGACCCAATAGAACGGTAGAAGGTCCCTGGGTTTACCTACGAGGCGTGTCTTCTTGGACTCCATGTTGAATAGCTGTTCCTGTAGACGTCAGATTCGTTTTATGATAGTTTAGTTGCATTCTACATCACAAAAACACAATCTGACGCCTCATTCAACTATGTAGACCCAATTTACGATATTTATTCTTACGGCGGCTTTGTTGGACGCTGTGTTTAATAGCTCCACCTGTGGACATCGAGCATGATTTATAACAATACAGTTGAATTCTCTGACGTCAAGAACATATTATTTGACACTAATTTTTTTTGTAGGCCTAATACAAGTATTTGAATTTTTGTGGCGGCTATTTTGGTGGCCATTTTGTTTTTAAGGCCTCTGCAAAATGTTGACATCCGTTTATTTAAGTTATATACCCCAGAAAAAACAATAATTTGGTAACTCAGTCGCTACATAGAACGATTTAAGGTTTTTTTGTTTTTGAGGAAGCCATCTTGGACGCCATGTTGAATAGCTACATCAGGCACGCTTTGTGATGCTATAGTTGAATTCTCAGACCTCAAAAACATTATTTGATACTAACTTCTTTCTTGCAGACCCAAGACAAATATTTGAATATTGTTTGTAGCCATTTTGGCGGCCATTTTGTTTTTAGGCTTTTGCACAATTTTTGAGCTTATCACCATTGATATTCTTATTCCTCACACTGAAACTAAACATTGAAACCAATCCCAAAGTTCCTTACTCAAAGCCCCCACGGCAACCCACTGCCTTTTCCGTTTTGAATTCCGCATCGGAAAAGTTCAGGCAGCAGTTCCTATGGTAACGAATCAACAGAGCATGCGCGAATCTTTCCGATTTCCTTTCCGATTAGAAAGTTGACTTTAACCAGTAGGTTTTTTTCCCAAAAATTGGACGAATTGGCACAATTCAGGTCTTTTCTTTTAGATTAAATGTCAAACTGCCTGACCGGGAATGGACCCTTGACCTTTGAAACCAAAGGCCAAAGACTTATAGTTAAAGCCAACCTGACAATATCGGCCTTTGGCGTTTGGTTTCAAAGGTCACGGGTACAATTTCCGCTTAGGAGGGTTGAGTTTTTAAGTCCGAAAGGTTAACGGAATTAGATTTGAATCTGTGTTCATTTGCGTGAATATAGACAGTGAAGTGGACAATAATTGGGGAGCGCCACTACACGTGGGGACCGACCAACAAACTTACGAACAAATCCTATGCACGAGTTATAGTTTTAACGAGGCTATTGCCGAATCTACGAAAAAAGCAAATAAAACAATTTTGTAACAATAATTTGAGTTCAAGCAGGCAAACTTTAGAATTGTGTTTGCTTGTTCTTGGTCATAATTTCGTTTCTATTTAAAGTTCAAAACTTTTCATGTCGTTTGGAATAAACTGTAATATAATCCATTTTATCGTGACTTATTAAGTGGCACTTTTGTGCATGTGGGTTTAGTTTTAAGCCTCTGTGCGTGGGAATGCCTCTATGAATATCTCCTATCCGAGGGGGTGTGAAGAGAGGATTACTTTTAATTCCCAAACGCCACAGGAGCGAGAATTATTATCCCCACATCGTTTCTGCACGGGGATTTAGAAAGGGGGACAAACTCCCACCAAATCCCAACCTCCCACTCACGTGCGTTCAAGTCTACAGTGAGCTTCAAGTGGATAGATTTATCATTGCACGAGTCCATAAATGCTTTTGAGAACCACAAAATGGTACAATACAAAATTATTTCCTTTGATTTTATTTGTTATTATTAAATCACACATGACATGACCTGTCTTTCTTTGTAAACTCGAGATTTCGTTGCGATTTTGAGATATCCTCCTGCCTGGCTCCAAATTATAAATAAAAGCAGGATCACCTCTATTCCCACTATCAAGCAATGATTGGTTCTTGGATTTTGGACGGAAATCATTTAATGATAATAATAATGATCTTTATTAATGTCTTAATAATAATGAGAATAATCGCCATCATCAGAATCACAGTTCAAAGGAAAAATATATAATACAGGTACATTCGTGAGTCAGTTACAGATGCAGTAATCCACCCAAAACCAAACCCGGTATAAAAGATGCCGCCAAGTTTCAAATATGATCGGCCTTCGAAGGTAGTGATATCATTCAACCAGGGAAGGGTCGCCAAGGTTCATCCTATTAGCCAAGTTAATGTATCCGACTAATAGTTCGAAAGTTAAATGAAAGGTTAACATGGGTAAAACGTGACTAGCTACTACTTAAGCCAGACAGTATCATAAAAACAACGTTAGTGATGCATCTTTCTCTCTATGAAGGGTGGACACTCATCCTTTAACTTTTAGTTTTTATTTATCCCCAAACCTTCCCCTAACATTTTCCACAATTTGAAAGATTTTGACCGTATTTAGATTTATCCTCAACCTATTTCGTATTATGGCGGCATCCCACTGCCTGTTCCGTTTTGAATTCCAAATGCGCGAATGCTAATGCGCGAATGCTGTAAAATATGATTTTAGTTGCTTACAGTTAACAGATTAGGAAAAATGCAAGCACTGGAACAAAGTATGTTGAACAGAAGAAGCCCAAAGTGCAAATGTAAAACCAACACAATATACACTTAAAATTGCATAAAGTTGCAAACAGACAAATGCAGGCAAAACTGCCTAAGTCAAACTACAATTCGAACAAGTTAAAAATTTAAAATTTTAAAAGGAGAGGAAGAGGAGAGCGACCTCTTTGTGCTGAAAGCACAAGAAGAAGTGGCAAAATTTGAGTGTAGTCCGGGTTTAAATCAGTCTTCCCTGGAGCTAGCTCGAAACGTCGGGTTGTGTTGATTTTACATGTGCACTTTGGGCTTCTCCTGTTCAACATACAGTTAACAGACACATGTCTGCTAATGAGGCCGTCTTTTTATCAATGTCTATCATCGCATGTCTATATATCGGATGTCTATGATCGGTTGATCTGTTACTTGGCGGCGACACACTACACATGTTTAGATTGCTGCGCTTGTATTTATTCCAATTTTTTTAACTGTTCATGTGAAAAATGTGAGTGTAGGTTGACTTAAAAGTCCAGAGGTATGACAAAAAATAATTCACATGCGAAGATTCATAATGTGTACCACTACTTTATCGAGCAAAGAGTAAATTTCAAACGTAAAAATCAATTGATTTACATACAGACATGGAATGCTGGAGCTTTGTTTTTCTTGCCGTGTGATAAATACACATGGTCTCATTGTGAACAAATTATTTGTGTCGAGTATTCAAGGTTGAATTAAGCCGTCGGCATTAAAGCCTACAATATTTCACGTCAGCTATTTCGCTTGGTTATTGTTATTACGCCAAATTACGGACAAATTTATCGTGCAAATAACAAGAAACGATTGAATTATTGATCTTGGACACTCGTTTTAACTGCTTATGCATGTAATGCATAAAGCAGTTATTGAAATAGAGTTGGGGAGAAAAAGGGGCTTGCGTCGTGAGCTATTGTTAAATGGCGTTTCGTCCCACTCCAGTCGTTTATTTGAACGGGTCATGCTTATCACCTTTATCGTATGGCCGGAAGTGACTGAAATATTAGTTGATTTTTCATGATTTCGATTAGAAGACGTGCCAGCAAATTGTAGGCGTTGTTATTAAACCGAATATGGCTAAATCGTTTGCATATGAAGGGTTGTAGGTCCTTGACTAAAAAATTTTGCCAATTATGTTTCTGTATGAAAAAAAAAGTAGAACCGGAATGGCCTTATCTTATCTTCATATGTACCTTTTTACTAGAGGAATTTTATTTCTATAAATTTTGACATTTATAATTTTCAAATTTACCATTGTCAATTAGCCGTTAGATTACCCAAATTGACACGGCTTAGTTTACTGTATGACCATTCTTCACATGCTTAAGTTGCTTCAGTCCCATTTTTGCACACAATGGCTAACAATGGCTGATTTACTCAATCAATCAGCTCATCCCATTCAATTGTTTTGTTTATCCCTGCACCTTTCCTTAATTTTTCAAGATTTCGTTGACATTTAATCATGCTGAAACCCCCGAAGGTCGCTGTTACTAAAACAGCAGAACGCGAAGCATTTTATTTTTGGGTTATTAACATGACCCCCCCCCCCCCCCTCGTTAGCTCGTGGATGCTCGTATTGTTGCATAACCATCATGTAACGTGCATCCCTTTATTCTTATGCAATCCACGACAACGTTAATGTTTCCTTATTTTGTCCTTCGTTACAGTTCAGTTTTTAGTTTGTCCAGGCTTTTACAATAAATTTAAGGACCAGTCTTGATTGTTCAAGCCACAGTTGCTTGAAATCTTTGGTTGCAACTTGGAAAAGAAACGAAATTTAAATCCGCTGCTGGCGAATTTCAAAACCCTCCCACGTATCTGTCTTGTCCCGACAACCCCCAAATCAGCACAAGGACCATGCTTAAATCTCCATGCATCCGTGTGAAAAAGTTCCGCTTTGTAGGCCTTCTCAATTGTGCGTTAGCCATGAACAATGAGTTTATGGGATTTAACATGGGGCCAGCGTTACTAGTTACTAGTTACCAGCTAGTTACTAGCTAGTTACTAGCAAGTCAGTCACATAAAAACAACGTTATTGACGCATCTTTCTCTGTATGAATGGTGGACACTCATCCTTTAACTTTTACTTTTTCTTTTTCCCTGCACCTTCCCTTACATTTGTCACAATTTGAAAGATTTCTGTCGCATTGGGATTTATCCTCAACATACCAAAATATGCTTTTAGTTGCTTACAGTTAAGAGACACATGTCTGCTAATGAGGCCGCCTTTTTATCCATTAACAAAGGGTTTCAAAGGGTTTCACGGGCTGGCCGGAAGCCCTAAGGCCCTTTATCTGCCCTTTATCCATTAACCATCAATTTTTTAACGATCGGATATCTACAATGGGATGATCGATTGTTGCTTGGCGGCGACACTCTAGCATGTGTCTAGATTAACCTTGCATCAGCCAAATTGAGAATTTTTTGTTTGCTTTCTATTGTTCGTATTTTGTCATGCGGAAACCCTTGAAGTTCATTGTTACTGAAGCATTTTGTTTTTTTTGGTTACTAACATAAACCCCGTTGGCTTGTGGATGTTCGTATTGTTGTGTAACGTGCATCCCTTTATTGTTACGCAATCCACTGCAACGTAAATGACTCATTATTTTACCCTTTTGCGTTTCTGCTGTTAGTATATGATTTACGATTTATTTATTGAGCCAATTAGATCTTTAAATGGAGGCGCTCGCTAACTAAACCTAGACTAACCTAGGTTTAGGGTGACAACCCAGGACCGCAATGACACTTGAGAACCACATGAAACTCGACCACAGGGCACAGGAAATACTGGAAATGCCTCATTTATCCGGACACCCAATTAAAGCCTACTGGAATCGCTGAGTCGCTAGTTAGTTCGTCCAGGCTTCTACAATAAATCTAAGGACCAGGGTAGTTTGTCCAAGCCATTGTTGCTTGAAATCTTCGGTTGCAACAGGGGAAAGAAACTAAATTTGAATTCATAAGTTGCGAATTTCAAAACCCTCCCACGCATTTATCCTGACCCCTTTACAGGCTCCAAACCAACAAAACTACAATGTTTATATCACCATGCATTCGTGTGTAAACCTTTTAGCTGTGTAGGCCTATCCAACTTTTTGCTAGTCATGAGCGATAAATAAGTCTATTGGATTTAACGAGGGGAAAACGTTACTAGCCCACTTTCCAATAACATTTAGTTTTAGTTATCAATGCACCTTTCCCTTACATTTTCCACAATTTGAAAGAGTTCGGTTGCGTTGGGATTTATCCTCAACATGATGAAATATGCTTTTAGTTGTTTAAAGTTAACAGACACATGCCTGCAAGTCAGCCGGAAGAGAAATGATTAGGGGCCCTGGCCCGAAGCCACATACCCTAAAACCTAACTACAAAGCCAGACGGCCAAAGGGTTTCAAAGGGTTTAACGAGCGTTAACCACTCCTAGTTATCTGCCCGACCCTATGTCCGCAATAGCCAGATTCCCAGGTGGTCACCCAACCAAGTATCAATCCAGCCCAATGCTGGTTAACTTCGGGGATCTGACGAGAACCGGTGTTTCCAGAACTGCAAGGCCGCAGACGGCTAGACGGGCCTCTTTATCATCAACAATCAATCTTTTAACAAACGGATGTCTACAATCGGATGATCTACTGTTATTTGGCGGCGACCTAGGGTGTCTAGAACTTTACCTTCAGTACAGAAAAGTTACATTTTATTGGACTATTTAATACGATTTATTGCATTCACTTTAATAGGATGCTTCTTGTATGTAGTGACTATCTTTATCATCATTTTATCATCGAAGGAAACAGAACGTAGACGTTTCCGTTCTCCGTCTGAAGCACCATTTTTTCTAACATTGCTGCTTATCTTTTTTTTTATGATGGTTCTGTTAGGTAGTACGTTGTTAAGGTGCCATCAAGAAATCCAACCATATGTCACTGTCACAAAATCGTTCCTTTCCTTTTCGGGAGCGCTTTAGTATTCTACACCGGAAGCCATCCGTTTTCTCGCCTTCCTCTTTCTCCAGGGGTGTAATTCATGAAATGATATGGGTAAAGGAGTGATGAAGGGAATGTAATGGGAAAATAAGGACGTCCATTTTGGCAGTTCGTGTAAGAATTACATTTTGAAGACTATTAGAAAGAAATCCAAACTCTCTCTAAAGAAAAATTTAAAGTTATGACCGACCCAAACTCTGATGTTTTTTAATGTATTGCTCTATTAACGAACCTATCTTGGTAGAATCGTTTCAATATTTTCATGTGCCCAGCTTTTACTTCCAACAGAAGAACAGGGATTGACTATAAACTTTTATTTAATATAGTTTACTATTTCAACAAATCAGAAACTTTGCATTCCCTCTAAGAGTCCCCATCGATTATTCAACAGTTAGAATCAGTAGCATGCACAGACTCCCGAGAGGGCAGGGGCAAGTTTTGGGCAACTTTTAGTAAAAGGGCACAGTGAGTTATAGTGAACATTTTCTCTGGGAGCCGTTTTTATGCCCTTTTTGTGCCTTTTTAATGCCCTTGTATGACTTTATTAACCCTTTTTGTGCCTTTATTTGGCATTTGTATGCCTTCATTCACCATTTTTAGGCCTTTATTTGGCCTTTGTATGCCTTTATTAACTCTTTTTGTGCCTTTATTTGGCCTTTGTATGCCTTTATTAACCCTTTTCGTGCCTTTATTTGGCCTTTGTATGCCTTTATTAACCCTTTTTGTGCCTTTATTTGGCCTTTGTATCCCTTTATTAACCCTTTTTGTGCCTTTATTTGGCCTTTGTATGCCTTTATTCACCCTTTTTGTGCCTTTATTTAGCCTTTGTATGCCTTTATTCACCCTTTTTGTGCCTTTATTTGGCCTTTGTATCCCTTTATTAACCCTTTTTGTGCCTTTATTTGGCCTTTGTATGCCTTTATTCACCCTTTTTGTGCCTTTATTTGGCCTTTGTATGCCTTTATTCACCCTTTTTAGACCTTTATTTGGCTTTTGTATGCCTTTATTTACCCTTTTTAGGTCTTTACTTGCCATTTTTAAAACTTTATTTGCCCTTTTCGGGGCTTTAGTACCTTTCTCAGGCACCGACGCCAGTAAACTTCCGCAAAAAAAAAGTCTTATTTTTTACCAAAAGGGCATTTCGCAAAAAAAGGCAAGGCATGATGCCCCCTCCTGTACACGCCACTGGTTAGAATGCCGTCAGTTCGCACGCGTGGTGTCATGAATCCTTCCGCCATTCTCCACGCTCTATCAATGTGAAAATCGTGTTTTTATATTTTTTAACCTGTATACTTTCTTGGAGTGACATTGTCACCAAACAGTTAAACCTTCCCGTCCACTGAATGCTTAGCTAGCAGTGTTGCAACAAAAAACAACACAATATGTAAAGAGACACAACAATAAGCAACACAATGTTGATTTCGACAAATGGAGCAAGTCGGAATTTCTGTTCAATTCAGGTTTCTTCAGCACAGACAAGCGAGTTTCTACTGACTCGGAGAAGATTAGACCGTTTAATAAAAAATAATAATACAAGGTGTCGGCCAATAAGCTAATAGCTTGTTATTAGGCCAAAGCGGCAGATGTTAAGTGGAAGGTTTCACTACCATCAGGAACAGTTGTTTTTTGCCGCATGAGGGAGGAAACCGGAGTACCCGGAGGAAACCCTCTTGCAACGGGCGGGAAACAACCGGAGAAAAACCCGTACATATACACTTCCCTTCCCAGGATCGAACCCGGGTCGGTACGAAGCCAGCGATGTACAGCTGGGACCAAGACGCCTATCGAATCTGACGCCCCAGTGCTCGCAGTAATAACAGAACTTAGGAAACCTAGGTCAGTTTTATCTCATTTTGTGAGGTCTTCACGTGATATACGTTGATAAAATATACCTCGGTACTCTATATACGTCGTTGTAGTGTGGTTGGGTTGTGGAGGTTGAGATTTTGATACGAAGACAGTAAAACGTATAGTACTTTTAAGGAATATAGGTTGGCCATAACTATTGACCGCAAAATGCATTTATTGTCTGATTGGTTGATCTTCAAGGAGACGAAACAGCAAATGCATCAACGTCTCCCATTCATCCTTTGTGGAAGGAGAACATTTCCGCTTCCGGATTCAGGGAAGATGGTTTAGGACGTATCTAACAATACTGTTGCTCAAGAATCATCGTGAATGCTGCGTGCTGAGCAAATTCAAGAGTGCAATGTGGGAAGATAATAATGCTACTTGGAGATTGCGAACTGCTGCCACCCTGCTTACGTTATGATAAGAATAGGAGAAAATAAATACGGATGCAAATCTATTTACGTTGCCTTTTTGGCTTTTAAATTTCAGACTACTTGAGAGGGGATTTGAACCCACGACCTTTGCAACCAAAGTCCGAAGTTCTACTGCTGAGCCATGCTGACATGGCGTTTTAGACATTTATGTCCAAAAGGCAACGTAAATAGGTTTGCGTCTGTATTGATTTAACCCTTCTCAAGCTCATTTGGCTTTCTGTTCCGTTTAATACCTAATTTCACGCTTTTATGTGCGTTCCTTTCGGTTTCACTGACACGTGGCGTGAGCAAGCTTCCCTCCGGAGGCGTTTAGAAGAGATGTTAATATGTATATGCGTGCGTGTTAAATGCTGCCTACGGATGTTTCCTTTTAGGCCATGTCAGTATGGCTCAGCGGTTGGACCTCGGTCTTTGGTTTCAAAGGTCGTTTATCCAATTCCCCGCTCAGGCAGTCTGACATTTAAGTCAAAAAGGCAACGCAAATAGGTTTGCGACCGTATTGATTTAACTCTTCTCGAGCCCATTTGGATTTCCGTCCTGTTTAGTAGAAGATAATAGTGTGGGAGCTGTCAAATACAAGGTCATTTGTCCAAGATTGATTAGGCGATGTTCATTATGTAAGGAAAAAGTGAAAATCGAGAAGTTCGAGTCAACTCGAGCTTTGACTTGGGCTCAAGCTCGACTCGATTGAATTGTGCGAAAATTCGAATGTATCGAGTATTTCGAATTTTTTCGTGCGAACTGTTACAGAATTAAGTATAGTTTGCGATGAACTTCAAAACAATCGTCATCCTCATGTACTTTTACTCATTAGGATAATGATTAGGCCAGCTAGTTTTAAGTTTAGATTTTTTTTTTAATTAGTCACTGATCTCGAAACGTAGCCAGGGAGATCTGCTAGCTTAAAGTTTATAGTGGAAATATGTAACAATCAGGATGAGGATAGGTGAATAGCCACTTATGGAACTTACGGTATAACGTTTTTGCTTTATTTTAAAATGTTGCGAAACTCGAATCTAGATACTCGACTTGTCTCGAAATGAATTTACTGTAGGTTATTTTATAATAATAAATAAATCAATTTCCCACATGAACGTGGGCGGTCTGCGGAAGGGTGTTGAGCCACTAATACCTAGCCGAGTTTTTAACTAGGTTGTAAATTATCGCTTCAAGAAATTTTGGAGATTTTCCTGCTTTAGCATTCGACAGAAACCAAGCACCGTGGCCTGGTTGACAGTTGTTGCCTTAAGGGCGTTCCAAATTTTCATAACCCTAACCGAGAAAAAATTTAGAAGAGTAGATGTACGTGCAGTCTGGACTGCAACCTTCCAACTATGGCTGCGCGTGACCATATTACCCTGAACAGGTTCGAAAATGGGTAGGTCCACTTTTAACATTCCATGCATTATTTTATAAGTGAGGACTAGGTCAAATTTAATTCGTCGTAGCTCAAGAGTTGCCCAGTCTGAGTCAGACGCTCACAGTATGCTAAATCCCTCAAGCCGTAAGAGGCGCTTCGTGAATCTACGCTGTACTGATTCAATCTGTTGATGTCGCCCAATAAGTTCGGAGACCAAACAGGGGTAGCATATTCGAGCATAGGTCTCACAAACACCTTAAAAGCCAAAATCTTAGTGTGATTACTGCTGGACGTAAAGCATTTGGTTATTATGGCGGACCTTTTGAAGGCCAGGGCGGAGATTTTCTGGCAGTGGAGCGAGGACTTCAAGTTTTTCGTAAACCACACTCCAAGGTCCTTTACTTCTTCAACCGATTTAAGTGTCAGGGTGTCAAGAAAATAGCCCGGGCAAAGATTTTGCATACCAATATGGAAAGTAAAACATTTTGTACACGAAAGTGGCAATTGCCAATGGTTTGCCCAGGATGACACGTTTCGAATTTTAGAGTCCAACGCTTGGGAGCACGAGGGCCCGACAGGGCCTGTCATTGCATTAAGTCAGGCAACACTGTTACATTCTTGCTGAATTTTTTCTTAGTTGTTTAAAAAAAAAAAGAGAGCCCTAGTTGCAAAACGGGGCAGATTGCGGTCGTTAATTGGTTGTCATGGGACGTAAAAGTTTACGGGACGTAAAAGAGCACTCTCAGTTTTTCTTTCAACGGAATGTTTTAGCTGGCAATTAGGTGCATACCTAATATGAGTGTTAATTTAAGCAAGAATGTATTGGGTTGTGGAGGAGAATTTGTAACTCTAAAAAGTTCCTATTGAAACGTGTAACTTCATTCCTATTAGTTCCGTCCGAGTTTTCAGAGGGCGCCACACATTTCATCTGGTATTTTTTGCTCATTTTACAGCCCAAACCTAAAGTAAACTAAATTACAACTAAGTTAACCTAATTAATAATTAAATAGAAGCTAGTTTTGTTTAGTTTAGTTTAATTTTAGGCTCCATTTGAAAACTGTATGACACCTACTTTAAGACCCCTTGTGCATAACGACATTAAACCTGCCTCAATTTAACTGACTAT
>JAHWFP010183906.1:0-26989 GCA_023313725.1 Lithobius niger | reverse complement strand
GTCAAAAAATTTCGACACCAAAGCACTAACGTGTCCTCCCATACAAACTATATGGGAGTCATTTACTTTAAAACCACCTTGTGCATAACGACATTAAACCTTCCTCAATTTAACTGGGAATACTAAACGGCGATCAAGAAATTTAAACACTGCAGCACTTAAGGTCCTTTATACAAACAGCTGTCTTTCCTTCCCTTTATCATTTCACGGCGTTTTGTCGTGGTGGGCATTTCCTAGATGTTCTTTCAATGCTGGTTCTATCCACTAGGCCACTGCATACCCATTCTCTTCCGGCAATGGGTACCTTGCCGCTTCATTTATGCTTCTTTTTCATTGTTTTTCTTCACTTGACAACGCAATGTTGATGTCTTATAAAAAGTTACTTTATATTTGTCTGTTTTCTATGACTTATTGCATTCACTTTAATAGGTTATACCTTGTACAGTAATTATCTGTATCCTTTAACAGAACATCGACGTTTCCCTGTGCCATCTGAAGCACCATTTTGCTGTTAGTTTCCCTTTTTTTGGGCGGGGGGCGGTTATGATATATATGTTAGGTAGGATGTTGTTAAGGTGCCACCAATAAATCCAACTATATGTCACTGTCACAAAATAGTTCCTTTCTTTTCGTAAGTGCTTCGTATTCTACACCGGAAGCAATCTGTTTTCTCGCTCTCTGTCTCCAGAGGCGGAATTCAAGAAATGATATGGGTAAAGAAAGGGAGTGCAATGGAAAAAAAATGATATCTATCACAATACTTCGTGTGAGAATTGCGTTGTGATGGCTATTAGAAAGTAATACAAAATAAGGCTAAAGGAAAATATAAAGTTATGGCTGCCCCAAATTCTGGTGATTTTCTTCATGCAATTATTAACGAACCAATCTTGGTCGAACTCTGATTTAATGTAGTTCACTGTTTGACCAAATCGGTCGATTAGCAGTCTCCCTAGCATTCTCACTACAGGATATTCAGCAGTTATAATGCTGTTCGTGACGTCAGGAATCCACCGTAATTCCACCCACATGCTATCAATGTAAAAATCGTGTGTTTATTACGTTTTTAACTGTATACATTCGCGAAGTGACGGTATCACCAAGCAGCTATATCTTCCCGTCCATTGAATGCTCAGCAAGCAGTGTTGTGACAGTGAACAACATCATATACTATACAGAAACATCCAAATACGCAAATCAATGTTGAGTTCAAGAAATGTAGGAAGTCGGAATTTCTGTTTAACTCAGTTTTGCTCAACGCAGCAATCGAGTTTTAACAGACTCAGGGAAAATTAGGCCACAGTATTACAAAAGTGACAAGACCTAGGCCTGTTTTTAAAATTTTAAATTAAAGTACCTATGGTAATTCCAATGTCGACATTAACGTAGCTCTGTCTCGTAATGATAATTAAAACTGTGATATACGATAGGCTTACCGTTCCAATCATGGAATATACGATAGGTTTACCAATCTAATCATGGAATGTACGATAAGCTTAACGTTCTAATCATGGAATATACGACAGGCTTACCGTTCTAATCATGGAATATACGACAGGCTTACCGTTCTAATCATGGAATATACGACAGGATTACCGTTCTAATCATGGAATATACGATAGGCTTACCAATCTAATCATGGAATGTACGATAAGCTTAACGTTCTAATCATGGAATATACGACAGGCTTACCGTTCCAATCATGGAATATACGACAGGCTTACCGTTCTAATCATGGAATATATGATGGGCTTACCGGTACCTGTGAATTTAGTTTTATCTCGTTTTGTGAAATTTTCACGTGTGATATAGGCTACGTCGGTAAAACATGTATCCGCATTTTATACCTAATTATATTGTGGTCTGGGTTGGGCATGTTGAGACTTTGAAACGAAGTGTGAAGTACTTAAGGAATAGGCTAGCCACAACTACGGACTGAAAGAGGCATTGATCATGTCTGGATGATTGCACTTGTGCCACATGATACAGCCATGTCTCCCATTTCATCCTGTGTGGAAGGGGAACATCCTTGTATCTGGATGCAGGGAAGATGCATGCTTCGAATGTATCTACGAATGCTGTTTCTCAAGAATCATCACGGATGGCGCTGCAACAAATTCAAGAGTCGAATGTCGGAAGAAAATACTGCTTCTTGGAGATTACTAACTGATGCCACTATACTTTAGCCAGAGTCGTCAGGAAGGATAAAAGTTGGAGGGGTGTAAACCAGAAATTTACCGACATAATTTTCCATCTTGCCAAAAAATTGTGTAATTTTGCCGACTGATATGCCAACTAGCCAAATATTGGGGGGAGGGGGGGTGACACCCTCGAACCCCCCCCCCCATAAAATAGTCCCTGACTGTAGCCTAATGTTGTGATAAGCATAACAGAGACTACTGTGGGAGCTGTATAGTGCAAGGCAATTTGCCCCACATTGATTAGCCGATGTGCCTTGTGTAGGGATGTTCGAAAGTGAAAAAGTTCGATTCAACTTCGAATTAACTTCGATTCAAGTTCGACTTGACCAAATTGTTGAAAACTCTTATTTCTCGAGTATTCCTGATTTTTTCGCATGAAATGTTACAGACCGAAGTATAGTTAGAAATGAACTTCAAAACAATAGTCATTCTTAGATCCTTACACGTTAGGCTATTATTATTAGCTATAGTTTAAAATTTATACTTTTTAATCAGTCGACTGCAAAACTCAAATCATTGCCAAGATACTCGACCAGACTCCTTTAAAAAAAAATGAAAACCGATACTGAAAAACGGTAAAGTGCCAACTGTTTATTAGCTCCAAAAGTTTTTTTTTGTTTTTTGTTTTACAAACGTTCTGGTGATGATAGCCTCTTAACTAACCTCCACGTGCCCCCCCTTGTTGCTCGGAGAATATCCACTCGAAAATCGATTTCACCTCAAAAGTTCTTAGGCATGTCTACTGATATTGTGTTTATTACCTGGCTGATCTTATCCCGTAATTCCTACACACTAGTTATCTTTCTTGTGTACACTTCCTTGTAATGAGGAGCCCCACAAAAAGTCTAGGTGAGGGGATATCGGGGGACATTGCTGGCCAGGCTATTGGTCCGTTCCGACCGATCCAACGGTTTGGAAACGCCGTGTCGAGGTAATTACGTACTTGCGGGCCCCATTTAGGGGGAGGGAGGGGGACGTCTTACTGAAAGTAAACGTTCGGCTGCGTGTCTTTCAGTTGAGGAAAAGCGAAATGTTGTAGCATGTCCAGGTAGGTAATAAACACGGTATCAGTAGACACGCTTTAAACTGTTTGGGGAGAAATCGATTTTCGATTGGATATTCTCTGAGCAACGAAAGGGGGCGTACGTGGAGGTTTACTAAAAGTCCATCGTAACCAAAACTTCTGCAAAATTTTTTTTTGAGTTAATAAACCGTTGGGATTTACCGTTTTTCAATGTCAGTTTTTTTTTTTTTTATTTCTTTATGGGGTGAATAATGTGTGGACACTAGATGTAAAGGAAAGAGAGAACACAAGCCAAACAGGATAAAAGAAATCTGTATGTCTTCCTAGGATTTGTGGCAATAATTTGTGGAGATTTTCTAGCTCAACCCGTTCACAACCAGTATACATGACATGAAAACCCAAATAATAAGGTTTACGGACAAAAAAGTTAGTTCTGTTTGAGCTCGCTGTTTGCGCTTTTCACGTGCGTAAGAACGCGAACACAGAAAAGCATTGCCAGATGACCACAACGGCGGATCCAAGGGAGGGGGTCGAGGGGGGCTGCGGCCCACTCACAAGGCAAATAAATTCGAAAAAACTGCCTGAATTGTTGAAAACTGTTAAATTAGCCAAAAAATACATGAAAACGCATAAAAATCACCTTGCAGCCCTCGTCAAGACTTCAATCTGGATCCGTCCTTGAATGAACAGAGAAAGGGGCTCGGTTCATTCAAGGACGGATCCAGATTGAAGTCTTGCAGAGGGCTGCAAGGTGATTTTTATGCGTTTTCATGTATTTTTTGGCTAATTTAACAGTTTTCAACAATTCTGGCAGTTTTTTCGAATTTAGGTCAAAAAGGTATGAACTCATTTCATGCCTTTGAACATTTTTTTTTCATTTAGTTTTAGTTTTTTTTAAAACACGAAGCATATGAAATACTCATTAGTGTTGAACAGTTAATTTGCAAAGTAAAAATTCGTTACATAAAAGAATAGTTAACGTATTACAAAGCAATAAGTACCACGAAAAGACATCACATGTAAACAAGATTATCATCACTTATAAAATAAACAATGTCCTTGTGGTGCAGCGGTTTTGATATCATACTATCATACACGGCGATATGATTGAAGTCGTCTCTCCAGCAAAACTAAATCTATTAATTTCTCCGTTCTCTGTAAGGGTACATGGATTACAAACAAAAAACGTCAAGTGTGCCGTAAAAAAGGGAGTTGTATGATTGAAGTTTCAATTTACTTGTTAAAATATACACGGATAAAAATTTATAATTTTTAATTGAAATAATCAAATGTACAATTGAGAAAATTGCATCTGTTTAAGCGCTGTTGTGCTTTACAAATATTTTACGTAAATCACGACAGCACTTAAACAGATGCAAATTTCGCAATTGTACATTTGATTACTTTAATTAAAAAACATCAATTTTTATCCGTGTACATTTTAACAAGTAAAGTGAAACTTCAATCATATAACCCCCTTTTTTACGGCACACTTAACGTTTTTGTTTCAAATCTATATTATGAGCTTAAAGGCACAGTTCTTGTTTGCATGAAGTTTTCTTCATGTTTTTAATCATTAAACGACTTAACAATTTTTCAGGTTATCGTGGAGGCTGTTGAACACAGTAGTTTTATTTTTTAAATTTATTTTTCAGTGAAAATTCCTCTAGAGAGGTGTACGTAAATTTTTTTCTTCTGACTATTGTACGAAGTTTTCGTCTATCATATTTCGTTCTCAATGCAACGTATAATACTTAAAAAAGATAACGTAGACTTTAAGGTCCTCAACAATCATTAAATTAATTTCCTTCATACTTTCTTCATAAAATTGGACTCACAAAAACGAAACCCACAACGTTTGTATGTATTTGTTCCCAATGGTTATTGACAGATAGAAAATAAATATTAAAATCATTGTGTTTTTTTTAATTGTTTACCCATTCACGCCCATACGAACGCCCGACACGACAATAGCACCCTGGCGTCCAAGCCAACAGGACATGATATCGAATTGCATCTCTATAACTTATGCACATGTAGAGTTAAAAACTCATGGATATTGGTTATAGAATAATCAATCTGAATGGAACATTTTCAGATAATCAAATTGGTATATTGCTGCTGAACACACACATTTGCATGTGCGCGTAGTGTGTGCAGTTTTATCGTGTTTGGATATTTTTTTTATGTGGTACTGTATTCATTTTTCATTGCGCTTTTGGAGGAGGTTTCTATATCGATCAATTTCACTAGAATTGGACGAGTTTTGCGAACGTATCCGTGTTCAGACAGACATACAACCACTTGACCAAGCAGCGATCCATAGACAGCTTCTTGTCATTCTGTTTTGTTTAGTAACCATGGATACCAAACAGGAAGAGATGGCTAGCATTGATGAGGGGAGGAAGACAGTAAGATTGGGACTAGCTTGCAAAACATGCAAATTAATGGTAGACTGGATATGTAAATATGCTAAGACGTCATCAGTTGCACGGCGACAATGTTGAGAGAAGCGATTATTAATCGCACAATCCATTAAAGTTGCATAAATATTTATTTACCATAAATTAATGTTGAAACAATACACCGGGCACAGGCATTCGTTTGCCAGTGCGACAACCAATGTTGCAGTGGAGACAGCGTTGTGGCTCATCTTTTCGGTTGCGTCATCGCATCTTGTGTCTTTGTCCATTTGCTTTCATTGGGGCGCGTTTACGTAACAACTCGCCTTTGCATTCTCGCAGCTAGAATTTAATCGAAATGGCAAAGGTGTCGTTGCCATGGTAGCAACTCTACCTGCATTAGCTGTATCCGACGTCATTTGAGTAAACGCTTGCAATAGTGTAACACGTTACACTAAGATAATGACTTCCTCCTGACGAAACAATTTTCTCACTCGCTTATGAACTTATGTATTGACTGTTTTCGCTGCGAGCCGTCAGAACTAAAACTGCCGCCATGTTGGAATATCAGATGATTTCTAGATTCCAGCTGCCAGAATGCAAACGCGAGTCGTGGCATAAACGTGCCCTTAACGGAGGTTAAGACCAGCGGTTTTCCGAAATTACTGTTGTTTGGTTGCTTTGGAGTGAGCAAATGGGCGTCGTATAAGTCAAGAATCATGTACGTGCCAGTCAAGCGAAATACAGTACTGGTCAGCGCGAAATGAAAACGGTCTCTGACCGACCATCCCCCAATCGTTCCCCACTCCGGACTCCTCCCCTTGAGTGGTCTGCGTGCTTACGACGCTGTCTCGCTGGTATTGGATATTATAGCAGCTCCTTGTAGCAGCCATACTCCTAATCTCGGCCGTTTCATTGGCTGTTGGAACTACCTCACCATTCCTCAACAATACGTCCGGTTTACATTTTTTTTCTTTTGCAAACCTCCTCTGGGTGTACCGCTATCAAATATGCAAAAATCTAGTTTAAATCGATGCAGTCGTTATTGCGTGATGCGATTACAAAGATTGCATTCGAAGGTATTCTTAGAATACATAGAAAAAAAGAAAATTATGATGGATTCTTACGTAACACGTAATGTGACATGAAACTAGGGTTGCCTTTTCGTGACATGTGTTGTCTTGCATATTGTGGAATTATCAATTTTGTGAATTGCGGCGTCTCGTCCCCTTGATTTTAAATTAATATTTTGTGTTCAAATGATTCGCGACTGTGAAGGATAATTTTACTAGGAAATTCCTAGGCTCTATTAAATGCCACAGTCGACATGAGTACGAGCACCTAAGTCCAATTTTTCACATGTTCAGGATGGTAGGTGTCTAGGATTGTGCCGAGGACCACAGGTACACTACGTATGACACATTCTAGTAATCATGTCTAGGCACTTTCAACTTAGATTTTTCGCGGATGTTTTGTGTTGGTGATCAAAGGTTATTTCGTTATCGAAACTCGACACCAACTAAATACTTCGCCGTAGGTTTGGCTTTGCTGCTAGTGACACTGTTCACGAATTAGCATAGTGACGTACTGCGAATTCCACGTTCTTTTTATCAAAAAAGGCAGTTCTGTGACTGCTAGCAGAACTGAGAACTGAGCAAAACTGAGACCAATATAGCCCCAGGTAACATACCAAGTTTGAGCCTGATCTGCTAAGCTGTTTGAAACAAATTCGACCAGACAAACATATAGCGTTTCAGAGTCTGCTATTAAACGTACCGATGTTCGACTGCCATACGTCATTAAACCTCATCCCCTCAACCCCCCCCCCCCCCCCGCAAACGCCCTTCGGTAATTACGTATATCAAATATCAAAACTGGAAAAGAGGCCTTCAATTTGAGAATGGTTTAGACCTTTAAAGAAGTGATATTTTATAAGACCAAAACATTCGCCAAGCTCCATGCTACCGACTAATAACTCAAAGGTTAATTGAGAAATTTGACGATTGCTACGCGAAAACGACGGTCCTTTGCAAAATAACGCGGTTGCTAGCGGATTAAGTAGCTAGCAACGCATTTTCAGCGTTACTGAGGGTTAGAAACTACCCTGTATAAAGACGAGTGAATTTCGACAGGTGAATTTAATTCGAAAATTCTGCAACAACGTGTCTCTTTTTTTCGGTTCTTGAATTACTGTCGCATACTCTCGTCCAAATTACGTATCTCGTTTATTTATTTTTTCTGAGAACCTTTGAATGAACCAAGCCATATAAGCATGCAACAACGATTGCGCTTACAGTTATTGCTGCGCCGCCACCTTTACAATAGTTCAACTCGGCTCTGTAAGTCTGCATCTAAAATAAGTCTTCCTATCGTATCAGGCTGCCAATTTCGAGGCCAACTGGCCCCGAAATTAGTAACTCATCATTTATTTCGCTTAATGAGCAATTTTTTATTGAATAAACAAAGCAATCTTCAGTAATGCCGGCTAATTAGCTGTACTCTGGATCAGTCAGCAGGAGGGAGATCGGATTCATTCTTGGCACGGTAGCAAAGAAAAAGGACGAGCGGCCCACAATGAGAACGGATATGCGCGCTAACAATTAGAAACAAACACTATTGCTTCAATAATGCTGACTTTCACAGCCGAGTTGAAAAGTTTCAAAGTTTGTTGAGTAACAATCACTGCATGCACGATCGTTTTGGCGGGCTTTTCGCGCTTGGTATCAAAGCGGAGAAAGAGGAAATTCAGCCATACTGCGTTGCTCTCCACTCAAAAAGGAGAGGGGGAGAGAATGGGGAGGAGTATGGGGGTGGGAGAATGGGGGAATGGGGTGTTTTGGAGATGGGGGGTCAAAGGGGCTCGAAGAGGGGAGGGTTCGGTTTTCATTTCGTGCTCCCCAGTAAAGTATTTTGCTCACGCATGCGGGAATCTGCTAGACCGGCGGATGTTACGCCGGGGAACAACAGTTCGATTTAAAACTGTAAGCGTTTAGCAGACATACGGATTGTTTCATTTTGTTCATCAACTAAACCAACAATGACAAAACCTTTAGCCGGCAAAGAACGTCACATTCCTCGCGACCAGACAGGGTTTGCACGGTATCAAGTTAAACGTCGTACATACACTGAAGTAATCAAGGCTGTAGTCAACTGTCATCCAATTTTTGAAGGCATTTTTAAACAATTCTGGCGTTGCATCCTGAACGTGTCAGGGCGCGTTTCTCGACTCGTCTTTCCGTTCTCGCAGCTAGAAGCTAGAAATTATCTGAAATTCCAACATGGCGGCGGTTTTAGCTCTGCCAGCTCACAACGAAATGGGTCAATAATTGAGTTTAGAAACGATTGGGAAAATTGTTTCGCCAGGAGGATTCTTTATCTTACTGTCACGAATTATAAGACTGCAAGCATATCAAACTCAAACGATGCCGGATTTAGCTAATCCAAGAAGCATTGTTACCAAGGCAACGACACCTTTGCCATCGCGATTAAATTCCAGAAGCGAGAATGCGAAGGCGAGTAGTTGCATAAACGCCCCCTAATGCAGGTAGGTATTCATCTGGACTTTCCTTATGCATTAGATTTCACATTTCACAGTCAATGCAAAGCCACACGAATTAATTTTGATCACAGCTGGTTGTTGTCTCAATTATAGCCAAATTTCAGCTTTGTTCTGCATTATTATTTTTACCCAGATCTCCCGAAATGCTAAATTTTGTTCAAGCTGTAAGACACTAACGCCGTGGCGTCACGCTGCGCTGTTAGAATGTTCTCAACAACAACTTGATTGTTCCTTAACGCTGTTGATTGTTGTCTTACTTCATGCGACACGCAAAGGACAAATATTCGATCCCAGAATTATTTTTAAAAAAAACCTAGCTGGACCCGTGCATGCTGCACGGTGATTGAATTTCCTGGAGTTAGCCTCTGCCGGTGTTTTGTCGTGTTAGTAAAGTAACTGGTGCTTTCAATTTCTGACTCCACGCAACTCACACTCCCCAGCCTTGTCCCTGGTCCCCCTAGTGCCCCCGCAATCCACTGCACGCCCTCCGGTAGTGTAGGGTTGGAAAACCGCCCCACCCTTCCTCCAGCACCCTCGGTGTTTGTTTTTCCTTCCCCCTCCCCCCGAACACCCTGCCACCCCCACACCCCACTGCATGCCCTCCAGCGGATCGTGGCTTTTTCAATTTCTTCCCCTCCCCCAATCTGCACAGCCCCGCTCCCTCTAAGGCTCCCCCCGACCACTCTCCAGCAGTGGCGGGTCTGTATACATCCCTGCCTTTCTCCCCAGCCCCCCCCCCCCCCCGGGGGTTGGGTTTAAATTTATTAACCCCCAAAAAACACCCCTCCCGGCACCTTCCAGTTTTCCTCCTTCTGCTTGATGCGCATATTCAGTAAGCACTTATTGTGATCTCCCCTTCGCATCCCCCTTCCCATCCCCTTTTTCCCTCCCCTCTTCCCCTTTCCTCATGAAGTTTGTGAAGGGGCCCCATGGACCCGAGCATACATTAGCCGAGTGGTCAGCGTCCTCGTGTTCAAACAAGGCGAATGATAGTTCGAATCCCACTACTGACCCATACAAGCCTTAAAAAAAAGTATTTGAAATTAATTCATGTAACTAAAGGTTAACAGAACATTTCGTCGAAATTTTGGCACAGCCCCAAAAAAGACGCGTACCTGTGTTTAATAAATCCTAAAAAAAAATGCTATCACTGAGTAAGTCAGCATTCAATATGCAAGCACCTGCTGTATGTTAATCTCCGTGATTGTTTCCGTCAACTTTGAAACAATTCATGTGTGTTATCTTTAACAACAGAAGAGGGCACATTGGGCTAATAATTGTTCCTACTTTGAAACAATTCCGTTCAACTCTGAAAGCCTGCATCCACGAAATAAAGAGATCATTCTATCGTTAATGGCTGCCAATTTCGCAGGCCTCAAAATTGAAAACGTAGCTCATTAGTTTGTTTTAAAACTATACGCGTTTAGCTGAAACACGGATTCTTTTATTTTACCCATCAGCAATCAACAGGTCGGGTGAAAGTTCGTAATACATAACACGTGCTCCAAGAATTGTTAGGCACCGTAGCAAAGACATAGCATGCGCACGAAGAATGAAAAACAACGTTTTTTAAAATTACAGCCATGAAAAAAACGTTACTTTTAATGATCGGCTGTTGCTGCTGCTGCTGATTAATTCCTGAGGTTGGATATTATATTAGTAGACTAGCATCGTACCCGGCTTCGCCCGGGGATTTGTTTGACCCGTGGTTGTTTCCCAGTATTTCCTCGGTGCTGCCTTTCCGTCAATCGTCTCCCTCCGCAAAGCAATGTCGTAATCAAATAGTGGCTCTAACATAAGAACTGCCCCACCAACGGGCATTCCCCGTTCAGACCCCTCCCCACTCCCAGTAGCGTGTGAAAAATAACTGTCCTTCGTACATGACGTCATTTAAGTCATGCCTTTGCGATGACCGTGCAGAGCAAATTGTTAGGTCGAGGTAACAATGTACCAATTTCAACTTCTTTTCAGGGCAACAACGTCCCAGATTCAACTTCTGTCCAAAGAATTGACACACTCGCACGTGTTCATTGTTCTCCTTCCGGGGGTCGTTGCGGTTGCTTCATTTCTGCTATGAGACTTTGGTTTATAATGTAAGAAGTAGATATATTAGTAGATTACCTACTGACAAATTAATGTGATTTTAACGACCGTTAGGTTCACCAACTTGCTTGAAAACTGTACCTTTATTAGCAATCAATGGTGCTTGAAATGAAAATTTGTCATTTTGACTTATGGTGGGGTCTCAAACATTCAACCACATTTCCAGCAATGATGGGATCCAGCTCGATGAAATTGCTTCCAGCATGGTAACACAGCTCACCAAATTGTTTTTTCCAATAAATCTTATTTTCACACTAGTGTGATTTGTTTTTATTCACTAATAAACACTACAACCTTACGTAAACTATTTGAACTCTGGTGCCTGGATTCACAGCATTTGGTGCGAAAATCAAATTCCCCCAGGGCATGCTGGTCCTCCATTAAGAAGGCAACTATCATTAACAATTTGTCGAAATGTGCACTTTCACGTGTCATCGAGCTAACCCTAATTTGCTTCCCGTGTCCTCTCATTAGGCCTAATTGCTTGCACGTGTCCAAACATTTGCGTGGTCAGCTTCAAGCGAGTCGCAGATCACCTCCTCACTTTGGACAAGTTTAGAGCCGCGCATAATCAAATCTTCACAACGAACGACAACAATTAGCAAACGGGAGAAAAGAGCAAAGAAAATTTAAAATTTATAGTGCGAGTTTGTGACAGATGCTTTCGTGATTTGTATCAGTCTTGCGAGACGTTCAGTAGGCCTACACAAACACGAGGTAGAACTACCATTGCATAGAGGGACAGCATAAGAAATGTTTTAAATTGAATTGCCTCATCTAGAGGAAAAGACCACCTGGTTCAACTCAATAGCCATATTTTAACTTTTATTCAGTGTACTGGAGGAAAGACGAGCGAACTTTCAATGCATCCATAGCATTGCACCGCTTTATAGTACCTGTACGGTCACGTTCCGATGTTTAGTTCTGGGCGCCATTTCAGAGTATAGAGCAGTGACACGACGTAGTATTATTGTATATAACTCTATGCTGGAGCCTTAATGGGTTAGCTGCAAGGGACACTGCAGAGAGAAACAGAAGGGCGTCATACTGAAGCCGATGCTGTGAAGAGTGATTTCTTAGACCTAAAACGCGCTATTTTTGTTGTTGAAGAAAACAACGTTATTTTAAGCCTGAGAAATCCGCTCTTCCGTTGTTTTTTCCTCCATTTTTATGTAGTGCACCTTGTAGTTATGCCCTCCAAAACCCATACTGGTGCCATGGTGGCGGCAAATGTCACTGCTCTGTATAGCATGGTGGCATGACGATTATGGTATCAAGGTCTGTTCAATGGCAGTAAGGATCATGGATGAAACAAGGGTGTTACAGAAACTAACACATTCTTTACGTAATTAACCATGCTATATACCCTAAAATGGCACCCAGCATTACAACATTGGAACGTGACCTTATACAAGTACTATAAAACGTTGCAGTGCTGTAGTTCATTGAACGTTCGTTCCTCTTTCCACCAGTACACTAAATAAATATTTGAATATGACTAGTAAGGTGAACCACGCAGTCTTTACCTCGAGATGAGGGGAAATGAACAAAGAATAACAAAGAAGCACCTAACTAGGTCACGCGTATTACGATTTCATCCAACACGGTTAAGGCATGGTTTATGAATCAAATCATACTTCCAGGCTTGACGTAGCCTACAGAGCAGTGACACGACGTAGTAATACTGTATATATAACTCTATTGTGGAGCCTTAATGGGTTAGCTGCAAGGGGCACTGCAGAGAGAAAAAGAAGGGCGTCATACTGAAGCCGATGCTGTGAAGAGTGATTTCTTAAGACCTAAAACGCGCGATTTTTGTTGTTGTAGAAAACAACGTTATTTTAAGCCTAAGAAATCCGCTCTTCCGTTGTTTTTCCCTCCATTTTTATGTAGTGCACCTTGTAGTTATGCCCTCCAAAACCCATACTGGTGCCAATATGGCGGCAAATGTCACTGCTCTATACACCATTCGAGTTTGACTTGTTGTTTAGAATGTCACTCTGCGACTGTATCTCGATCATTAGGCTCGTTCAAGCGTGCTAAATGAGTGGCAGAGTGCGGGAGTTAACGCCTCGGTGCTGAGCAGACGTAGAAACAGATTAACAGCAAACGCCAGAACTTCACGCACACAACGTGAATCAAATGCATCGGTAACTAATAACTTGTCGTAAATATCTTGTTGTATGACGTTTTGTGTTATACTAGCTCATCACACCTCAAAATTCGTAGGAATTTGTAATGTTCACCTGACTTCGAGGCCGATTAATTAATGTAGGCCCATATCCAATAAAATTCTACATCTATATTTATATTCTGCTGACCTGGTTGTACAGCAATCACGATAAGAAGCCACGTGTAAATCAATACAGTTACTGATAACGGGATGGTTCTGGAAAACTGGAATAATTCTAGAAGGACGTAGTTTTGAGCGGAAGCAATTGGTCCAAACATTGCATTGGAATATTCATCCTCTGCAAGGTGAAATTTTACTCAAAGAAAGTAACCTATATAAGGGACGTTTTGTTATTCATGGCCGACTGTGGAGGCGGAGGCAGAGAAAATGAAAATGTGACCATCAACGTTCGATCACCTCTACTCTAACGACCCCCAATTCTGAATCCCAAATGAGGATCGAAAAATAAACTGGCCCTCACACCAAAAAATAAACAAAAACCAATGTAAGCCTATCATGTGTCTATTTATTTAGACAGATGCCTGTAGATAACATCCAGTAGCCAAGTTAAATAAATACAGATGCAAACCTATTTACATTGCCTTTTGGACTTATATGTAAGACTGTCTGATCTGGGAATCGAACCCACGACCTTTGAAACCCAAGGCCAAGGTCCTACCGCTAAGCCATACTGACACGGCCTAAAAGAAACGTCCATAGGCAGCATTTAACACGTGCATGTATAAATATAAACATACACTTTCCATTCACCACTGTAGGGTCGCTTATTTGCAACGCCTCACTCCAAGTGAAATGAATAGAACATTTAAACGAGTTCTGATACTGACGTCTTCAAAACCTTGTAAGCACTTACATTAAGGATCCCAATAAGCTGATGTGTTTTTAGAAATTTTGACTGTTTAAAAGTGTGATGCCCAGACATGGATTTTTCTTCCTGTTAAGTAAAGAGATTTTGGTGAATCACTCCCTCTCATGATTCCTCATTTTCCTCCACCCCTCGATAATAAATAACGACTGGTCCCTAACGTAACCTAATAATAATTACAACAATATAACACGATAAAACTACAACACCTAAAATATGAAAGTATGCCGATAATGTTACACTACACAAATACGTAATCGACACTGACGACCATTTTTAATCGTGAATATGAACTGACCCGTATTAAGACCAGGTCAACCGACAGGCCAGTAAATGTAAATAAGTGTTTTTCCATGCACCTAGGTAAGCGTAATCTGTGTATGTCTTACGAAATGGATAACACAGTTCTGCGTGATGTAGACATATTTAAAAACCTTGGCATCTGGATGACAGTGACCTGGGTGTCTCAGCACTGCAATTACGTTCTCGCAAATGCAAAGAAAAGGTCCCACCTTATTAGACGATGTTTTGTTTCGAGAGACCCTAAAACTCTTGACTTCAAGGTCTTTGCCTTCAAGGTCTTTGTCTTCAAGGGCTCTTGTCTTCAAGGTCTTTGTACGCTCTTTATTGGAGTACGCCAGTACCGCTTGGTCGCCTTTTTTGATTAAGGATATTTAACACACTGAGTCGGTGCAACGAAATTTTACTAAATATTTACCAAGTTTTTATAAGTATTCTTACTTGGAATGCCTAAGACTCCTAAAATTAGAGTCTCTTGAAATGCGTCGTTTGAAGGCAAATTTACACCTTATTTACTCTATACTGCACAACCACCTGGACACTGAAGTCGAAAGACTTTTTACTCTTAGCGCTAATACTCGCACTAGGGGAAATTTATTTAAATTAGCTATGAATCAGTACTACAAGTAACCCTACAAGCATTTTTTTTTCAAAAACCGTGTGATCACAGTTTAGAATCGCCTGCCACCGGCAGTTGTGGCCTCATCATCCTTGACACATTTAAAAAAATCGCTGAAATATACTAAACATGTCAGGTCTTATGAAACGTTTTTGATGTGTTGAAAATGTGATTTTATTTTGCATGTTGTATTCTTATTGTCTTGACTTAGGTCTGTTGATCTGCAGTAAATGTAAAAGTTCTTGTAAATGTAATTGCGCTGCAGTAAGTGGATGAAATCACTCCCTTCCTTGCCCTTTACAGATTTTAACGGTAAAAAGTTCATTATTATTATTAATTATTATTATAATTACTATTATTATTGCAACAAAAAATTGCGTTTACTTATTACTATAAAAGCAAACGATAGTAACTGTTCTTCGCATTGCCATCACTTACCATTTCTGAACGACTCTTTTGGAAGTCCGTTTCAAATGTCTGGAATTTCCAATAATCTTCCACAATGAAGCTCAAAAAATGTTCAGAGGGTTTCAGCGAGCGTTAACCGCACCCGGTTATCTGCCCGACGAAGCTCTATGGCTGCAGCACCCGGAATGGATTCCCAGGAGGTCACCCACCCAAGTACCAACCGGGGCCAATGCTGCTTAACTTCGGTGGAATGAAGCTTATCAATGTTTGAAACAATCCCATGGAGGAAACATCTTGATTACCTCCTCGGATGCGACAACACCAATTCCTCAACTATGCCTCGGAGTCTATCCGCGGTACAAATGCCGTGTCTTCCACACCATTGTCGCAAACGCCATTACATGTTTATGGGTTAAGCTCTGGAAATAAAACAAACAAACATGTTTGTAATCACAGGGCTACTTGAAAAGAACCAGACAAAAACTTAAAACGGACGACTTAAACATCAGAGTGCCTGATCGGGCGGATATTTTTCCTGGCAAATTTCCATGTCGAACTAATTTCGCCTGCATTTGAAGAACTCCCTATTTCGTTGTTCAGTCATCCTTCCAATGAATGTGAAATTTGTTTTTTAAACTTTACTGTTAATAAGATTTCCTCATTAGCAGGAGAAATTATTTCAAGTTGGGGTTAAATATGACTGAACACATGCAGCATATGTGTACGAAAACGAGTTCAAAAAACATAGGCTGGAATATTTTCCCCAGCTTCATTTAAAAGATTAAAAAAAAAGGTTTAAAACGCTACGGTATATTTTAAATGAAGACTGGAAAACATTTAGTTTTAACCCCCGAAATGTAATGAATAACCTATGTGTTTTGAACTCATTTCGTGCGTAGTGCTCAACTACGATTTCACGCTATTCCATCTTTAAGTTGAGGGGTTAAAGGCTTAACGGCCACTCCGAATGACTTGGTTTTCAAGCTAAGTAGCAACAGTAGCAAACTGAATCAGTGACGTATTTTATCGGTGTACTTCAACGATTCAGAAACAAAACTGACTTCCGCAACAGTCTCACCTCCTAAGGAATTAAAGGGACACCCAGCCTGCTTTATAACATGCCGCGTGTCAAATTACAGCTACGCGCAGATCGTCATCCGAGCAATTACAGTGCCAAGGTCGGCTTGGGTGGTAGCTGCGTTCCTCGCATAGCTGCTGTCTCGGTTGGCTTTGTGAATAGTACACGAGACAGAATCAAGTCAACGATTGTGTCGTCAAAAACCGGAATGATTTTCGTATTTTAAAATCACAATTTATAATTTTGTAAGCTAGTAACTTATAATTTTGCTTCGGCGATCTATTGGAATAATTAATTTTATTTTTTACAGCATTAGTCTATTAGATTTTAGATCTCATGGTAATTATTAGCAAATTAGTAGATGTGCACACAGAGATGAAACGTCATGATTATTGTACGCTCGCAATGCATCATTTAGTGACGGATCGTTAGTAAATAAAGTTCCATTATATTCAGCAGAAAATCTCGTAGACGCAACATTTTAAAAAGGATGTTTAGCAAGGGAAAGACTAACTGTAAGGAAATAGACCTTTGGGGCCGTACTTGATGTGGAGGATCGAGAAAAATGACGCTGGGAGGCATATCCCTTCAATAATAGTCTGCAATCAACTATTTCAAGTACAGCTGATGTAATACCAAAGACAATTTACAGTAAGACTGGTATTGAAGCCAGCGTTCTTTGTTCCCAGCAAGCAATCAAAGACACTCGACTGGACAATGCCAGGACTTCCAATCCCCGAGCACACGAGATCGAATCTCTGACCTACGTACACTAAAAAAAATGACGACTGCTGCCAGCGTGCACCTTCCCTAGAGATAAATGGTTTAGAGTCAAGCCCCACTGAAGTAAATGGAAATGAAAGGCTTGCGACAAATCACCTTCCGTGCACGAATACTGAGTCCTATCTGAGAATAAATCTTCAGCTTTATTCCCTCCAACGTTTCTGTTGATTGCCCCAATTCCAGGAAGGGAAGCGGAGGGGCGATTAAGGCCTGTAGGGAATCTGCAGGCAATATTTCTTTCTTCTTTAGGTAATGGGCAGCCATTTGTTTCCTTTTTCATCCATAAGCAGGCCCCATTCGTTACAAAGGGAAGGTGGAAACAATAAGGGCATTTTGGTCGGGATCTATGGGCACCATCCTTGGGCAACTTCCATTGTCAAATAGAAGTTCGTACCAGAAAACAATTTCTTCGCAAAGGTAATTCATTTTTGTGAGAAACTGCTTGTTAATCATGGTCCATTGATTTCCCTGTGAAGTAGCTGAACGGATAAATAAAACGGATGCCTTATCATAAATTTTCTTTAAATGTCGTCCATTTATTGTGGTGCACATTTTATTGCTGAGCCATTTTAGAGGTGCTACAGGAACGAAATTCTATAGTTAGATGAAAGTATTATTGATTACAGCTGTCATAATGAGTTAAACCAATAATAATAATAATAATAAGTTCGTTGCAAACGCAACCGGAAGTGGCAAGGGAGTGGCAACTGGAAGTGGCAAGGAACTGGTGGTCACTAACTACCATCCGAAGATAAAACAAAAACTAAAATTACAGAAGTTTAGGACTTTAAGAGTTTAAAACGAAGACAATGGCCTGGCTACAGAGGAAGGGTAGATGGTATGGGTTGGGGTCACGAATGCCTTACTACCAAGGTTAGACCTACCAGGGACACAATGGTCCCCTATGGCATCGCCAAGCGTGAGGGACAAGTGAAGGGAAAAGCTGTTTCATTGTCAATGTTTCTTAAAAATAAAAATAAAATGCATCGCAGTTTAAAGCTTGGCCTAAACCAATTGTCAACCGTAAACAAGATTTTAAAAAAATATAAATACTGGTGAGAGTAAAGAATGAAGGGAAATTATTTGCTGGAGCAGTTACCTTTAATACTCATAATTTTATCGCAATAAGTTCACTGTTCAACCACAAAAGGATACTCAATAAAATAAACTCTAAAAATAAACAAAAATCCAGATAACCAATACCCGAAATTAAAAATGTACTAAAATTGCAACACTTGCCTGAATACACAAATTCGTGTTAGGGTTCCATGTGACAGCAGGCAAAACGCATAAATCAATAGATTGCCACATGACTTCTCACATAAGTCACCCTGCCACGAATTTGTGTGTTAAGGTATGTGTTTGGGTGCATTTTCTTATTTAGGGTATTTAGGGTATTATGATGATTTTTCTATGTAAGTTATTGTTTTTTTTTATTTTCCTGATGAATTACCCGTTTGTGACTGGTTCGGAAATTTATTTATTTCGGTTAAATCAAGTCACCCAAGGGTGAACCAGCAATATGACTGGCGTTTTTTTTTTTTTGACCCAGTGCTAAACTAATGTAACCAATTTATGAGAGAGTTGTGTATATCCATTACTCGAGACAGTGGGAATGTTTACACGAATTGATACCAAAACATCTCAAATGATGTAGCTCTGTCGTAACAAACCGTTATTTATTCCGTGTTAACATTTCTTCTGTTAAGCTACATTTATTCCGTTTTTTTAATAGCTTTTGCGGATTACATTGCACTATAGTACATAACACTACATTGTTTCATGAGGACTAACATATGCTATCCATAGGGCCTTAGGGCTTCGGGCAGATGACCAGGAGTGGTTAACGCTCGTTAAACCCTTTGAAACCCTTTGAACATATGCTATGGAGTTGTAAATTCATTGTTTACACTGTCTTTCCTATTTAAAGCTGAGAACTAAGCACGGGTCGGATGGGGGTGGGGATATACAGGGAGGCTGAATGGTCAGCGTGAATGTGGAAGACGTCCTAAGTTGACGACTGGACTCAACCTATCCTACACGGCCAGGAAGGAGAGGGCCGTGAGAGTACACGCGTGATTATGTTTGTGGCACCTAAAAGATTCCAGGAATCTCTTAGCATTCCGTCTCGAAATAATCTTATTGAGCTGACCAAGAACGTTAATCTCTACCCAATTCTTTTTTGAAGGCCGGATTTCAAAGGAGCACTGTAGCATGTGTCGTGCTCTGGCTTCAATGGTGTCACTAATGCGTTTGAATCAAACAAATTCGCAAACCATGTTGTTGTGCTACGTTTTCATGGTTCGCTGATCGGTGGGCAATAACAACGAGCTCTTAAGCGACGAATGCGGAGTTCGTAGTGGTTGTGTAAGTAATGATCGATGAAGCGACATGGAAAATGTTTCTGGAAAGTGAAAAAAAAAACCTAAGTTAGGTGAAAACATTTCTAAGCTATCCTTTTGGGATTTTACCGAAATTACAACTGGAATCAACAGGTTTGAATACATTGCGTATTTAATTCGAGTTCGTGCAATATGATTTGTTATCGACGCTGTAACGCCTACACATTTCTCAAATATAGAAACATTTGCATCGCAGTTAATCGGGAAGCGTATGGAATTCCATTTGTGGTATGGAATTGATTCATACTACTCTTAGCCGAGCTAATCCAATATCGTACCCAGACATCTTACCGATACAGATGCCGATCTGATAGCTAACCGATATCCATACTTGATTGATTCACTGCCACAATTTTGAGAAAAAGGGTATTAAACTTATTACCTTACGTTTAGAAGAGTCTTCAATGTAACCTAAATTTGGTTGTGTTATTAATTCAAAATGTTTGTCCTACAAAGCTACCATGATAAGCAAGCCTGCTTGAACTCTTCTTTAAAATGTCATAAACCGCATGTCTTTCTCTCGTGTGGTTCCAAAGTTCTGAACGTTTTTTAGGATAATTTACCGTGTTGCTCTCGACAAAAACGATTGGTATCAGTACACATTTTAGTCTTCTTTACAGCCGTACCTGCTGAGAAGACTTTGCAACGACTTTGTCCGTCCGTCCGTCGCTTTTTTCAACTTCGCAACGGTACCAGAAATTGACGACCACTGTTTACAACGTTCGATTCAATGTCAAAAGTTAGTTAAATAACATGGCAAATTAAAACATCGTTACCTGCTTATAGCTAATAGACTTCTTCGACGTAACTAAATTAAATAATAACATTTCATCGTCGAATTGAAATCGTAAAGATTTGTGTTAACGCAGCCGTAAAAACAAAAACATTTTAGCTTCGTTTAAAAGAGTCTTGTCGCATTATTGCATGAATGAATAGGCTTACGATCGAACCAAATTCTCCATTAGGCCTATCTGCTACTTACGAAACTAAAACTACCGTTAAAAAAATTAGGCCTAAAAAATGAAAATCAGATCTAAAATCACGTTACCATGGCAACGTCAATAGTTGCTACGACTCGCTGCTGCAGCGTTTCTCTTGTCCCTTCCCTACTACCACTGATCTATATTAGGCTACGATGATCATTACGTTGTAACACTTGTGTGTGCGGAGTCATACCGTGTTGCAAAAATGAATAGGCTTACTGTATACAATCCAAATCTCTGTTACTTGCTACTTATGAAATTAAAGTTGTAAATTAGGCCTAAACGCTGAAAATTATGCCTAAAACGTAAAATTAGCTTAAAAGCTAACACATTTGTAACGGGCAATTCTGAGGGTTACTGTTTTTAGATTATATAATAGAGATAGCTGTTGTAGTGCATGATAGAGGTGTGCGCCTCAACATTGGAAGTGGAGGAATTGCACAGAAGACCAGTGCGATTAGATAGTCGCTGTAGCCCCTTGTTTATTGCCGTTTCCATTCCAAAACTAATCTCATTATTATCATTCGATACCAATGTTGACGTATGTAATGGTTATTCGTTGCTTTGTGATGGCCTTTGATACGCCCTGGCTTCCCTGCCTTGCGGGGGTCTCAAATGATTTCTGTTCAATAGGTAAATTCGACTCAAAGATGCTTTACTAACAAATGTGGGAGGTGATATTCCCATGTATAAATAAAAAAAAATAATAAATAAAACTTTTTTGCAATTGCAAATGGTCAAGCAAGGATCGGGGGGGGGGGGGGATCGCTGACAGCCTGCTAAATCTAAGCAAATTTACGTGGAGTTTAACATTAGGAAGTGAAACGATTTAAAACCAAGTGCACCCCCGATTGGAACGTATGTCATTGACAACAAAAGACATGTGGAATTGATAGTCTCGGCGAATTTGTCGAGATTTATGGTGATTAAACGCTTTCGGGTGTATCTTCGAACGTAGTTGAAACCTAGTGTTGATTTTAATTTCTTTTCATTTTTGTTTTACAATACTGAACATTACTAAGCTATACTCGAAGAACAAGGACAGAAGAAGAGGAGGAACAAAGAGAATAATGACGAATAAAGAATGATGAAGAAGAAGAAGAAGAAGAAGAAAAATACAGAGACCAACGAAGGACAAGAAGTGAAGAACTACAAGGTGAACAAGGAAGTCAGTGAGTCAAGAACAAGAGAAAGAAGAACAAAGATTTTATGCCAGAACAAAGTGAGGAACAAACTGATTCCGTGTACACTAGAATTTGTCCAAAATGAGGGGCTTTGCTCTTTCGTTTAATTTTCTGCCAAAATGGCGAAATAAAGACTGATCGCTTGCAAGACGCGAATCGACATCGTAGCCCACTTGGATCTATAAACAATTTTACCGACAGAAATTGCCTTTCACAGTGAACACAGTTGCTGAGTTGGGCTCTGTAATACATTATACACTACTTCATACTGTCCAACACTGCTCGATGAACGAAAATCTCTAATAGCTCATCGTATTTCTTTTCTGTGTATCATTAGAAACAGAAATAGAAAGAGACGATGCAAGGGGGCGTCCACCCACTCAAATACCCAAGCAGCAGACGTGTTCAGTGGGAGATACCACCGTTATGACAGTTGTTTTTTGTCGCATGAGGGAGGAAACCGGAGTACCCGGAGGAAACCCTCGTGCAATGGGCGGGAAACAACCGGAGAAAAACCCGTACATACGCACTTCCCTTCAGCAGGATCGGCCGTGGGTTTTGTCAGAAGCCAGAGATGTACGGCTGGGACCAGGACGCCTATAGAATCTGAAGCCACAGTGCTCGCAGCGACTCGTGTACCCAGAGGCAATTGAATCGCAAATGTGAACAAACACACCATGTCACAAAAACACAACACCTTAGTAAATAACAAATAACTTTCACATTCAAAACTATGGCTTGTGCAAAATTCCTGTAGGTGTTGTGTGAAACTGTTGTGCAACTTACCCTGGTTTGTCATAATTTTTTTTGGTCAGTATGCAAGTTTGCAAAAAAATAATTAAACATTTTGACTTCCTTTTTCCATATTTTAAGTTACTTAGTGACCTTTTTCCAGGTTACGTCTATTTTTTTTTTTTTTGGTTAATGTAAAATGTTTGACCGTTGAGTGGTAGAAAGCAAAACCTTAATCATGTCCTATACATAGTATTTTTAGCAATGTGTTATACTACCTAAAACACTTATTGTCGTATAGATTGGTACCTTCTTCAGAATTTGGTTAACTTTGTATGTTCAAGAAAGGTGCTGTTGCTGCAAAAATCAGCAACGTTGCCGAAACAGGTATTAAGTCACTGATTTGGTACCTTTTTCACCGTTTGCTGCTTTTGTCAGGCTGCCAGAGGCTTCTGGGAAGGACTGACATAGTCCCTTTTGAATGTTGCGTGGGACTAGCACACTAGAACCCATTTTCAGCTGTAACTCAAAATGTACAAAAGGCTAACTTAGTACCTATTTCACATTTGGTATTCAATTAATAGGCTACTTGGTCTATGATCGACTGATATGAATGTTTCATATGAGTTTAGTCAGAATTGTTCAGTAAACTTTTATTATGTTGACTTTTTAAAGCACCATATTTCAGTGACCTATGTACTACAATACGTTTAAAAGTAATTTAATAGAAAATAGACGTTCTTCGGGTCTCACGGGCGCGCATTCAGGCAGGCCAATTTTCATTGTGATTGGCTGATGGATGAGTCAATCAGGGAGTTGGAGCCAATTTCGCTCTCTATACTTGCATCACAGCACTTCGATCTTCCGCTGCACCCGGCGTCATCAATCAAATCAGCTCAATCTGTGACGTCCGGCCAATTTAGTAAAGCTACCAGGTTTATATCTCACCGATCATCGATAAAACGATCAGAGAAATCAGTCGGGTATTAGGCAAAGTCCTCGTGATTACAGCAGCTGTCAATGATGTGATATCGAATATAAATAATCGATTTAGTAGGAAACCATTTCAACGTCTGGGCCGCTCGACCGTGTGTACAAAATTAGTCTCCTCTTCAATGCTTTCCTGGAAAATATCTCAACCACAAAATAAGAAATGAATTTCTTGGCTTACCGATAGGAATAGGGGCCGTGCACTACTGACGTCCTCGTCAAACTATGTGTTTTGCAATCCCTTTAAAAATGACGTCACAAACGCCGAGCCTCTCCCTTTCTTCGTTACCAAGCCCGTCTGGTAATTTGGTGTGTGCCGTCACAAAGTTAGTGGCCCCTCTACCTTTTCCGAAAACGGTCACACTCCGTGAACACCCCTTCTTACGTGACGCCATTTGTGTACAGCTCCTAGAGATCCCAAAGGGGGTCACCCACTGACACCAGTTCAGGCACATAAGTTAAGATAACGGAAAATGTCCGTCTGCAGTGATGGATGAATGGAGGTGGTGGGTGGTGGTAAAAGCTGGTATTTATAAATATTAAAATCAAAATTCAAGATTTTCTTTGTTGCTGCTTGTAACCAAATTTGAAAAGGAGCCACCTAAATAGGTTGAAAAGACTCACAAGACATGAGATTGGTAAACGGATTTAATTTTCAGCACGTATTATGTGTTTGTTCACCAATAATAATAAAGAGGACACAAAGATGAGAATGATAACAATAATAAAATAAATATTCTGTGCGTAATCATACTTACAATTAAACAACAAAAAGAGGCTAAAATATAGAGCAGTGACACGACTTAGTATTATTGTATATAACTCTATGCTGGAGCCTTAATGGGTTAGCTGCAAGGGCCACTGCAGAGAGAAACAGAAGGACGTCATACTGAAGCCGATGCTGTGAAGAGTGATTTCTTAGACCTAAAACGCGCGATTTTTGTTGTTGGGGAAAACAACGTTATTTTAAGCCTAAGAAATCCGCTCTTCCGTTGTTTTTCCCTCCTTTTATACATCAAATATTTTCGTACTTATTTATAGCCGATTTTTACTATGGTAAAATCCACCCACATTAGCCAGTGGAGAAAGTGTTAACGACGCGACCAAAGCCTGCTTACAACTGATCTGTTTGTATTCATCAGCGAGCTCCAACTCAAACAATAATGCAGAAATAACATAACAATTATTCATTCGCGCGAATATTTTTAATGCTGATAATTTCACATTTTCTAGGCAGTGTTACACTATACCATGTCTTTATTGTTAAAATACTTATTGTTTAAAATGCTTAATAGAGTGTGTTAAGCAGCATTGGGCTGGATGAAAACTTGGGTTGGTGACCGCCTGGTAACCTGGCTGTTGCAGACATAGGGCCTTAGGGCTTTGGGCAGATGACCAGGAGTGGTTAAAGCTCGTTAAAACCCTTTGAAACCCTTTCTTTTAGAGTGTATTATTACTGCATTACGAATGTTTTCTCTCTTTTCAAAAATGTTCCTGAAAAAGACCGCATTGGTTTGGTGTTTTAAAAGACCGTTTTGAGAAACGTTAGCAGCAGGTGGTGTATGGAGGGGGGGGGGGGCAAACTGTAACGAATGTCTTACTTCACTCCTTACGTGGCGTTTTCGTTACGTATTTCAAGCGAAAGTTGTCAAACTTTCCGAAACTCATCACAAGCCTGTTCAAACACTGATTCCGTGTGGCCAGCATTAACACACGTTTCCTCTAATAATGAATGTCCATCTCTCTCTCTCTCTCCCCCCCCCCCCCCACCTTAAAACAATAGCCTATCGTCTCGTTCAATGACCAGGCCAGGTTAGCTAAGCTGTGACGCTGACGTTTACGAAGAAAAGTAAACTGTAAATACTGAGTAATTCGTCTCATTGTCGTCAGTTAGAAATTTGGTACAGAATCGTATTCGTTTACGGCGCGTGTCACTTTTCAACAGTTGCAATGTCATCACTTCGACAAAAATCATGAACGTTTCCCGAATTTATGAAAACGTAAATTCATTGCATTTTTACGTACGCGTGTCCGCGCATCGCAGCAAGGCTATTGATTGAATACCGGTTGTGATCGTACCGTGTTTTCGCACCTTCAATTGATGCACAGTTTACGGTTCGACAACGTCGTGATATCGACAGCTTTATTGCAGCCAAATCTATATGTCAGCCTTACGTAAAACTTTTCGTTGATATTTTTTCCTCCTCCACAGAATGGTGCGTTATGCATTGTTCGTATTTCGTTTGCGTGGCGCAGTCAAACACTCAACACTTACTTTGACCTCGGTTCTGCAACAATAGACAGCAGCTTCGAACGCGCCGCCCAGCAATCGTGTTTCTTTTGCAAATCCACGAATAGATTTGTTTGATAATGTTGGCTTGGTTGGCTGTAGACATTCATGACAGTTTGCTTTTGGGAACTCGAAAGGCACCTGCAGAAGCCATCGCTTGCGCTGTTGTTGGCATCGCCACCATCTTGGAACTACTTCCGTTTAGAAGACAAGTGGCTGTCAAAGTTTGAGATCAGCTGAAAAATGCTAATCGACTAATTTTTGGTGTTTCATGAAAATTATGTATGGCTAAATACCGTACCTGAATAGTTTCTGAGAGCGTTTCATCCCTAAAACGTTTTGGTTGATGCTGGGAAAACACGAACTACGTTAAGCCTACCGTCGTAATACAATTTCAACACAGGCGAGAAGAGGCTCTATCGCATCGCTAACTCTCTCTCCAGTAACTAAACGTGGGTGGATTTTACCATAGTTGATTTTCAGGAACTCCATTATCTGCCCAGTAGTAAACTCCATAATTTGTCTAGTAGTAAACTCAAAGTGGACGGCCTGGCCTTTAACTCAAATCCTCATCCTCTAATGTTACATTTCATCGAAAAAGAAAACTTGCTACTTTAGTACTGAAAAAGTACAACAGCGAAGAAAAGATTCAAAGGGTTTTAGCAAGCATTAACCGTGAAAAAAAAAAAGGGGGTTTAAAGGGTTTAACGAGCGTTAACCACTCCTGGTCATCTGCCCGAAGCCCTAAGGCCCTATGTCTGCAACAGCCAGATTCCCAGGCGGTCACCCACAACCGTGAACCAGCAATGTGCAACAATAAGATCCAACAACAAAGAGAAAAATTAAAAAACTACAAGCCAAAGACTTGACTCCTT
>JAHWFP010183905.1:80435-93338 GCA_023313725.1 Lithobius niger | reverse complement strand
AAACGTAATTTTTTCGGGGAAGAAAGTGTGAAACTAATTTTTTAGTCGAATTTGGTAATTTGAATAGAGCATGCAGCTCTTTGTTGTAAGGTGACAACATTTCGTAAGTTATTGTTAGATTTTCTGGTGCTAAGGGATAATCGGAATGTTTGTCATGTAAGTATTCAGGATAATCCAAATCTACCTCTAAAACATATCCAGTATCATTTTCAGGTATATTTATTACGTCGAGCGTAGCTATTTCTACAGCGGTTAACCAACGAAAACCTGAATATGGTAAGGCTTGCATCAAGCAAAAACCGTACAGATTATTTTTATCCAAATACTCTATGTATGACGTAGGTGCATCAGAGTTATAATTTGGCAGGTAAGGATTGTTAGCTTTTGCGTAACGATTCGATACTGTGGAGACACCACCACGTACCCCACGTTCGAACATCATGTACATATCGATATCTGTTAATAACTCAAGTTTTTCGTTGGTTAATTTCAAAGCTGCATCCCACGCCAAACCTGGAAGACTAAAGTAATGGACAGGGTCTAGTCCATAATATTTCAAGCACATGGCACGGTAAGTCTGAAAAATGTCACCCAGGAGCACCGCATCAGTTAATAAATAGCAATCATGATAATCACCCAATGTTTGACAGTCCAGCAAATTCCACACGTGTTGTGCGTATGTATATTGTTCGTCCGTGATGACACTGTCTGTTAATGTAGAATAGAATGAATCTTTTGGTGGAAGTTGTTGTTCGTCAAACTTGGAAAATGAATCAAAATACTCGTATGGATATTGTCCTTTACGTGTGAGATCCTTGTATGTATTAGGAAAAATGGTTTGCATTAAAGGAAATTCTGTTACAGTTTTAACTAATGTGTCCAAAGAGGCAGGCAGGAACTGATAAGAATCCAAAAATAATAAATTTCTTATTTGTAATGATAGATACCGTTCCGTGTTCTTTGGAATAATTTTCACAGAATGGTCACCAAAATATGACAAAGCGCGTACGATTAGGTGCAAATCGTAGGAGCTGAGATTGTGGAATAGAATGGGTAATGTTGGTTTATATTTATACAACAAATTACAACGCTGATGCGCTGCTCCTCTGTATAAGCCAGAAATATGATCGTGGTCACGTACACGCATATCGTAAAGACCAAATGATGTGTTGCAAATATAACATTGTGTAGCTGCTCTGAAACTCTTTTCATCATCGGTCGTGTAAATCATAGGAGCGATTATAGACAGTTTGGACACAATTTCTGCTTGAACAAGTAACAGGCATTCAAAAAGTTTTTCCACACAATCCTCTCCCCTATACACTTTCTGCGAATGCACTCTTCCCAAGTTATCAAAAACGACGTAAGCAAACCCGCACGGTACATGCGTTTCTAATTTTTGTACATATGAAGAATTAGGGTCAGGTTGACAAGTACTCAGTTTAGGTAATACACATTCAAAGTCTGCATATACAACGTAGGGTGCTGGTAATTGCCTATCGTGATGACTGAATTGCATCGTTTGTTTTTCGGGCATTTCTAGTCTTTGTAATTTGTTTTGTTTGCAAAGTGGTTCGTGTGCCTGTAATCTTTCTTTAGTATGCAAAGGGCAAATACAATACTGACAAACGTATCTGGTTGTATTACTGTGGGTGAGTCGATTAAAATCAAACAGTAATGTTTATTATCCAACAATAACAATTTAACAACCTGATCTGATTCCAGGTTGCTAATATGTAAGGGGAAAATCGTTTTGTTCTCATAACCATACACGCTAACTGCGATGGTATTTTGTTTTTCAAAACGATTTATTTCAGAGAGTGGTGTGGGAAAACTGATTCCATCGAGATTTAATGTACCCAAGAACTTTTCGTATTGCTTGTAACGTGAGGGATGGTCAGAACTACTGACACGATGCAATTCAGCCAGTACGGAATATACAAAACAACGACTGTCACGACAATCTATGTTCAACAAAGCATGCTTATTAATTAAATAATTATCTAAATGATAACTGCAACCACCAGTGAGAGGAACGTAGTGACCAAAATGGATATCGCATTTGTCAATGGAACTTATTACCCATCCTGATCCATTTTTTTGATAAGATTCGAAGCTATTCAAAATTTTTGTTAAAGCAGTATGAATAGCATTATTGAAGTCTAAAACAGCAATGGGTGTACTGCATAAATAGACATTTGTAGTTTTTTTTTCGACGGGTGTTTCTTTAACCAAAGTAAGATGAAGACACATCATAAACTTAAATTGATTGTAACGTCGTTGCACATGATCAAAAAGTCTTAAAAAATGGGTTCTTATCATATCGAAGTAAGTTCGTATGTCATTAGTATCTTCCTGTTGTGCGTAGACATATCTCTGGAAAAAGTTTTGGAATGCACTCTCTTCCAAAATGAACGGAGGTGGAGGGGGTGATGATGGTGGTGGTGGTGGTGGTATTGCACGATGGGTAGAGTTGTTATGCTCTCGTAAACCTCTTAAGGTTGAAAAGGAAACATTGCAGGTAGAGCAATCGAATGTGCATTTTTTTCGTCGATGTGGTAAAGTAACCACACGTTGATCCGGATGGTGTTTCCTTTTATGACGATATAAATTTTTTGCGTGAACATAAGTCTTCCCACAGATGTCGCATACAAAAGCCATTTCTAAAAATAAAAAGAATGGATTAGTAGATAGACCTCTCTATCCAGTAAAACGAATGGAATAGTAGGTAGACCTCTCCATCCTATATTTATAGGTCTCTCCCCTTACTACAATGAAATAAATAGACTGAATGAAAAAAATCACATTTTATTCACGTAATTATACACATATTTTCCAGGATTAGAAATTTTCCTTAGACGGTTAACAATTTGTTTAGGTGTACAACCTTTACATCGCTCAGTAATATAATAGATACAAAAATGTCCACAGACTATAGTTCCAAATTTCTGTAAAGGGAAATGATTAAACCACCACCGCATTTTACATTTATTCAAATAATCTATAACAGTCTTATTCACGGGTGGCAAACCCAAGGGATCGAAATATTCTCCGCATCCAACGACGATCCAGTGAAGTCCACTGTGTGAATCTGGAGATACATTCATCACCATCCAGCCTCTTCTTGGTTTCTTCGGAAGCCGGTTGCTAGCGTAAACACCGATGAAGTTTCTGCACACTGGTGACAGTTTAGTTTCAATCTGTAAGGTATTCATTTTATTCAAAAGTCAGTTAAAACATTTCTTCTTTCGTCAATTTCCAGCAAAGCATCCGTTTCTGAATAAATTATCAAGTTGACGTTTTCCGTTAGATTTTCGGAGAATCTCAATTCAACACGCACAACACCATTACGAACGAGTGACACGTGGGAACTGTCATCAGCTGACTGGTCTGGAGTGAGATCGAAACAGAAAGTATGTCCAGACATCCATTCTTCGTAGGAAATTCCATTTCCAGAATTGTGAAATAACGTTCCGAGTCCCCCGAACATTGAAATGTAGGCTTCAACGCAGTTTTTGTTGGTAAAATCCATGCTAATTGGTTTTCCATTAATCATTTGTCCATCAACGGACACCGCTAATGAGTTCAGGTTGAAATGTCTGAAGAACATAGAATCTGCTTTGTAATCCCCATTAAAGGCTGTATGTGTCACCATCCCTAGGACGATCCTATTCGGAATAACACCTTGGAACAAATTGTCGAATTGTGCCGATTTGGCATTGTTGACTATGGTGTGGACCTTAACGTCTGTCTTTTTAAAATGATACTTAGCAGTACCAGCACTCAGTGCGCGTGCGTGCGCTAACAGGATATTAGATGCAGGTTTCACTTTTTCTACAAACAAGGCCATATCCACAAATTCGAACAGAGGCGCCGTAACACCAGCAGCAATACCTGCTTGCGTTACGTACAAATTAAATTTTGGATTGATTGGAACAAAACGCAGTTTTATTTCTACATTATTCAGTACGAGTTTGTCTTGCAAAGCAATGTCACAATGTAGTCGACCCAATAATTCAACTTCACGACTGCCTGTGATAGCTGCTGATCTGTTGCTGGCGTCTAACCACAGAGCAGCTGTCAGTTGCGTGTTTTTTGCGTCGGAACCGTAATTTAATAAAGTTTGAATGTAACTTTTATAGCCGTATTGACCTGTGCTACTGGAGGTTAGTTTTCCATTCATAGTCAAGTCCACTTGACTAAAAAGGGTGTTTAATAAAAGTCTGTTTGGCGTCACATGTGAAGACTCATCATTTGTTAGGTTAGTAGTTGAATTTTTTTTAACTTTAACTTTCAAGTACACCAGAGTATTAGCCAGATTTACATATTCATCTACTGATCCTGGAATTACGTAATCGATAACTTGATTGGCTGACAGTGTCGCTATGGGTCGGAATTCGGCGTATCTTGTCTGTTCGATACTGATTTGTGTAGGTGGGAGCGAGAATAATTCTAAAGGTCACAATAGACATTCACAACTCTGTGGATGTAAAAATGCCATTATGGGACTGTGTCGATTCAGGGTTATGTCGTTTTAGACGTACTCAGGTCTATTTATACTAGTCTAAAATAGTTTTTTCAATTTTTCGCCTTTTATTTATCTTTTTTTTAGTTTTAGACTTTCTCTTTTTTATACGCCCACCTCCATTCGTTTTAGACCTTCTCTTTTTTATACGCCCACTTCCAGTCTGCTGTATTTTATCGTGAATATCGGTCAAAATGTCATGACCAGTTTCTTTAACTCTCTCTTTAGCGGATTGTTTCACGGCCTGGCCGGCTAGGAAATCGCCGAGAATATTTCCGCCCGTAGACACAGCTTTTCGTCCTAGGTATTTTCCAATTTTTTTAATATGGGGAACTGCCATACGAAAAAATGGCATGGCTACGCGACTCACAGCAGAAAAGAAATTTCCGAGTCCATGACCATGTTGTGCTCTTCTCCCATAGAATATGGGGATTTCCCCCCCACCACTCTGTCCCACGTAATGGTTAGAATATTTGCAACAATACTTCATGTTGAAACATTTATAGCTTAGAATGATCGTACGGCGCTATTTATAGGAATCACGGTTTGCACTACTTTTTTTAATAATTACGTTTCGGACGAAAATGTAAGATAGCTACCACGCGCGAGTATGAACCGAACGGTACGTATATCTATTTCTACGTATTGAAAAGTGGTGTGTAATAAAGGTAGATAATGTATTCTAAAAAACTCTACGTTCGTTTGATCACCAGCATCATTCATCACGTCTACTATACGTAACAGCTGCGATCTGCTATCACCTACCAACTGTGGAGCTACAATGTTGCTGTACACATACAACGTCTGTATAGAATTGCTGGTAATCTCTTTAACCGGTGTTGTTGTGATCACCGTATGTTCAATTACATTAGCTTTCCACGGAAATTGTTCTGATTTGAAACCTAATCTCTGTGCTAGTCTCCAGTTTACAACGAGTCGTATGTAATATTGACGAGTGACGTCATTAGCGATCGTGTATCTTTTGTAGGTTTTATTGTACAGTATAGCGGGCAAATCGGCGCTACCTTTGTAAGGATCATCCCCTGCCAACTCAGCTTTAAATTTTTTTAACTCCTTGTTAACTGTATCTACCAATTGTTTCAAACTGTCGTATCTTTTTCCACTTTCCGTAGCCAACAATTCGCGTTCGGTATTCTGCACTTCGGTAATACTTTTATTTGTGTTAATTTTATAAAATTGTAAAAGCAGTTGATCTTCCTCTCTTCCCTCCGGCGAAATAACTAATGCGTCTTGACTAAAGTTAGGGAAGGTTATCTGGGCCAGGCCTACCTCGTAATTCTCGTGTAAATTTAACGGTTCCGACAATTTCGTTGTATAATTTTGTAAAATATTATTTGGGAATACTTCCATGCTACTATTAGAAGGCAACGTTAACCAGATTTCTTCGCTCATGTTGACAAATCTACTACGTCACTGGTCCAACTGGCTTGACTCTTCGGGTATCCTTGCCATTTAACGAGATATTCAATTTTTCCACCACGTTTGCGTTGCTTCAGAATCTTTTCAACCTTATATAGCCTATCAGGCTTGCTGATTACCTTTTGTAATTCTTGTTTATAAAAACTACCTAAAATTGGTTTATTTTCTAAATCAACTACTAAATACATAGGTATTTTTTGGTTTTTCTTTTCTCCACTGATTTTAAATTCCTCAGTCGTCCAGTTTGGACGATAACCCTTTTCAAAAATACCTTTAAGTTTGGATAATTTAACCAAATCACCTATTTTTAATCCTTTTCCGTATAGATTACGATAAACCAATTTTTCTTTTTTTTTGGTAACATCTATTGGTCGCATTTTAATAGATCGATGATAAGAAAATTCGTAGGCATTGATAATGTCTGGAAGTACATCTATGTAACGGTTAGTATTACGGGAATGTAAGTACTTGTGAAGCCTTTGTCTTCGTGTTTTAAAAAATCTTTCAGATATGGCTGCCTTTGTTTCAGTGTTTTTTGTAGTAAAATGCTTTACGTTGTACTTTTTAAAAACGTTCTGGACATGTTTAGATGTGAATTCAAGTCCCATGTCCGAAAAAATATATTCTGGGGGTTTTGTTTCCTTAAAAATAGATTCGAACGCTTTACCGATTGTTTCAGCATCTTTTTTCTTCACTGGTTTAAAATGAACTCTCTTAGTAAAATTGTCTATCGCTACTAGTAAAAAATTTATGTCATCGTTAAATCTAGCTAAAGCATGAACATCCATCAAATCTACGCTCCATATCTTGTTGATCCCTTTAACTATTATAGGATTCCGTTTAAATCGTCGAATAACAGGCTTGAATAAACTATAGGTTTCTTGCGATGATAAAAAATCTTTAACTTGTTTCAACGTTACTTTTAATCCTCTTCTTTTAGCTTCCCTGTACAATCTGTGCACACCACCTAACCCACCAGGAGAAGCCGGGTCAAAGTATAATTCCTGTAACTGTTTCTCAATAATAGTCGTCATTCCACAGTTTAGATATATCAGTGAGTGATACGTCTGGGTCTTGTTTTTCTTTGTCTTCTTCTTCTTTTTCTTTCTCTATATCGCCTAAGTTTTCTGCCATCAATGACGCAGTCGGGCTTTCGTCACCATTTTTATATTGTTTAATTTTTTTTTTTTACATTTTGTTGATGTTGTTGTAAGACTTCCTTACGTTGTTGGATGGAGTGTCCAGGTTGTAAAAAACGACGACCCGAATGTTTTTTCACTACTTTTGAAACAAAAGTCCAGGCAGGCTCCTTTTTCATCTTGGTGCGATGATGTTTACTTTCCGTCAGAGCTCCGTGGACAAGCCTCCCTACGTCACTATCCTCTATGACGTTTTGCATATGTATCAAACGACCTTCTGAGTCCCACTGAACTCTACCACTTCGTAAAACTCTCTCAACACGTTTTTTATATTTAGGAATGACACCACTCACTATGTCTTCTATAGGTTTTGGTTGCTTGACGTATGTAGGTCTTGATGTAGCAGAGAGTTGGAACGTTGTTCTCGGTGGAGGGGTGGGCACCGTTCTTGGAGCCGGGGTGGGAGGAGTAGGCATGGGCACTGTTCTTGGAGCTGGGGTGGGAGGAGTAGACATGGGCACTGTTCTTGGAGCCGGGGTGGGAGGAGTAGGCATGGGCACTGTTCTTGGTGCCGGGGTGGGAGGGGCAGGCACTCCTGGCCCCCCAGGAGCCCCTGGCCCCTGGGGTGGCACGCGGCGGGTCGGAGCTTTAATCTCAACTTTCACTGGTTCACCTACCCACTCGGAGTCATAACGTAGGTATCGATTGAGCAATTGGTTATACAATTTCATTTTGCTATCATCGTCCAATGCATGGTTTTGCATTAATTCACTCATTTCATGTTCCATGTACTTAAGGGGAGCTACGTAAGGCGACTTGTCGCGCGTAGTTGGTGGCTGGGACGAAAGATACATTTTTAAAAACATTTTTTTGGTTCTTTAGCTGCCCAACAATCCCGTTATCACACCTATAATGGGCGGAATTAATGCACCTAAGAATGGAAGGCCGCCCTTCTGAATAATTTTTTGCTTGGCCTTTCTGTTATGATTTCGTGTAGCTAAATATTTCACCTCTCGTTTGTAACGACGCAGTTTAGCCTTCTGGCCAGGACTAATTCTCACACGACCCTTTAAAGTATTAAGAGCTGCTAGGGATAAAACGTCAACTAGCTCCGGGTATACCCCTCAGCCGCCGCCGTTAGCCGCCGCGCCGCATTTTTCTGAGTCAGCCGAACAGCCGCTGAATATTTTTCGGCGGCCGCCTGGCCTAGCCGCCGAAAAAAAATGCGGCCACAGCCGAAAATTTTGAAGTTTTAACGCATCGAAATGAAAACAAATAGTCAAGAAGATAGTTGTAACTTGTGTCTAACGGTAACCTGCTCTTGACTGACTTATATTTCATAGTTTTTAAAACCATATTCTCTTGCCAGCTACTTATGAGCGCCGTGTATTTGTGTTGTCATTAGCATGCACGGTTACTTTCGGTTTCGTTTTTAGGTTTTGATAATAGTTAGGACACATCGTTGTGGAAGCATTGCTTAAAAAAAATAGTGGTGATGTTGCTCTGATTTTTAATTTGAGGGTTCTTCACAAATTTTTACATTTGTGATTTCATCGGGAAATCCATTAGGCCTATCCCCCCCCCTTTCCATTTCGTCTTTTTCTTGTGCAGTGAGTTTCGTCGTTGATATCCTTGCTTCATTTCTATCGATTTAGCCGAAAATTAGTCGTTAGCCAGCCGAATTTATAGTTGGCCGGTGGTGGCCATAAAATTTGTGGCTAGCCGCAATTTAGCCGAAATTTCTATTAAGCCGGCTGAAAATGACAAAATAATGCGGCTGAGGGGTATAGCTCCGGGCAATTCAACAATGCACACTTGACGTCTTTTTTAACTCTTTTACTAGTCAGTAGATGCAGGACAGGTAAAAAGTCCTTCACTCTATAATTTTTCATTCTCTACAAATAGTATGGATGGATCTTGGAAAATGCTGGATCGAAATCTTAAAATACTAGGTGTTTCTGGTCTCAGATCTAGAAATAGATATGTATAGGGATCGATCGTAGCAGATTCATATACTTTTACTAAATTTTTCCCTCCGATAGATAATTGTTCTCCTAATAAAAATATCTGCCGATAATTACGTACAGTTTTCATTAATATTAGATAATGTGCCTGTAGACTGAGCGCACGTAATTGTTTGTCATATAAATTATGCGGCAACAATTACTACGCTAATACCTCTATGATGCGTCCAATAATAAATCTCGAGATGTAGTTTGTAGCAAATCATCAACTAATAATAAAGTATTAGGCTGTATTGAATTGTACAAATCTTCGTTTAATACATAATGAAACGTAATTGGAACTGGGGAAGTTAAGTTTTAACGTTTCATAAATCGGTTGTTCCTCAGCGTAACAAAAAACTATTCTTTCGGGCGGAGGGACTATAATGTTTTGCGAATTTTCGATTAAACTTTTAATCCAGTGAGTTTTTCCTGAAGATGTAGCTCCTACTAATAAATAGATGGAAGGATGTTTCAATCGCACATCCATTTTTATGGAATGGAAATGATTTCTTCCTCCTATTTATAGTAGTAAGCCCCCCCCCCCCCAAAAAAAAAAGTACGTCCATTTTTATGAACACTGGAACTGATATCCACAATTTATAGTTGTAAGCACCACCTCCCCCAAAAGAACAAATACAGAACAAGTTTTGTCATTTCATAAAAAGTTGTTTATTATGTTTCAGTTATACAAAATTAATCATTTGTTAATTAATCAACAATAATTAATCATGAGATGCCTTGTTAGCTAATAATGATGTAATGTAGGGAAAGTATGCAGCAAATCGAACGATGAACGGATCGGTGAGGTGAAAGTGTTTCTCATCATGGGAAGCCAACCATACTGGAAGCAAACTTTCGAAAGGTAGAATTGCTTTGTCAATGGGAGTCAAATCTTCCAGAACTTCGCTGTCCATTTGCATAAGATGTATCAACCAGTTGCGACGTTTACACTTGGAATTCAAAGTTTTTATCACCAGAGATTTTTCATTGTGATTTGTGTGTGCTGTGGTACACAGTCCACGAATCACATCACTCGCCACTGGTTTTTTAAAACGCACAAAAGCACACACTTCTTTCGAGTTTTGTCCGACGCATGAAGAAACAATCTGGTATTCACCACTGAATAATACCAAGGCATTGTAAAGGTTTCCTTTTTCAAACTGGGAGTGTTCGGATGGAAATTTCACAGCAAAACACACACTATTGGACGGATTGACACTCCTGCGTTTCTTCGTCTGCAATGCACGTCGGACGGCATTTAAATCCTTGCCCATCTTGTCTTGACGAAATCACAACACTATATGCCTTAAAAATTTACCAACATCCAGTAAAAATATTGTCCCGCCTTGTGAAACGAGCATTGGTCACGCTCGTGCATCATACAAAAAGGATACGCGTCACGTTTTTCGTCTTTTTTTTTCAGCGGCTTTTCACATCCAAAATTGTTTAAATCAATCACTTCATTGACGTTACATCGATTTAATAATAATTCCTTTAACTTATGGTCGCCTTTGACTGCAAAAATGGGTTTACCCATTTGTAAATAAAGCTTTTTAATGCAATTTATTACTTCCTTAAGTGTATAGTCATATGTGAAATTCTCATACCGAATACCGTGCATGAATTCTGTACAAAAATTAACATTGAATCTTTCCTTACTTGTCAGGTTATGAAAGTTATTTGGTAAAACAATTGACCAATGAAATCGTATAGATTGGCTAAATAAGCTTATTTCTTTAAACTGATATTCATCAGCGTTAAAAGCGTTTGATGTGCAAGTTACTAACTTTGTTACATCCATTTTCCTTTTTTAACACGGAAAAACAGCATCTGATTACACAGTGTGGAAAATTGGACCACTTATGGTATTTTGTAAGTTTATGAAATGGTTAATTTCACCTTCAGAATCGCACAATGTGTGAAACTGATCGACAGACAATGAGATACATTTTGTTTTCTCACCCTCACGAATAAAAACAATGCGTTTTTCACCGTTTTCAACAGCTAAAGTGACGGCGAAATTCCGGTCCAAATAAAGAGTTTTTGATCGGTCGGTGGTATCAACAATCGCTTGTAAGGCCTTACAGTTCTGAAGGAACACTGAAAAATCTGCTGCCTTTATTGCAACTCCGTGACTCGTAGGAAAATATCTAATCTTTCCTTCTCCATAAACACGAATATGCGCATAGGTTGAATTTTTAAAACTGTTTATCACGCAAAATAATTTTTCTCCCAAATTGACAGAATTTTCAGGTTTCAATGGGAGGTCGGGTACAAAACAATCCATATTTCCTACCTTTTTTTGTTGTGATTTCGTGTTTTGGCTAAAACAGAAAAAAAAAAACTATTTATTTAAAAAAACCTTGAATTCTAAGCTATATTTCAAAGTAAAATTGTTGCGTTGCAATGAAACGGTTTAGTAAGATGCTAAATAGTCGGTTTTGTGTGGTGCTAGACTAGATACGTAATGTATTATAAGGAGGGCTACTATATCAGCATTTGCAAAGCGACAAGTGTACTTTTAACGTGTGCAAGTGACTTACAGTTGGTTGGTTGAATCCTGTCGTTCTGTGGAAGAGAGTGTTGTCGGACCGGGCGGCGTTTGTTTGCCACCAGCCAATCCGAGCGGCCTTTTATAAGCCCGCTGTGTCCTGGTTGGCTGACGTCTGAGGGTCTGACACGCCTACGTGGTGATTGATTTACTTTTTTACATCTGGAAAAGAGGCAAAACCGGTCTTGGATTGGCCACGTAAGAAGAACATGCGTACACGTGACTGCTTTAATGACCGACCACTGTGTTTACTTCGTGACTCTTGACTGGTCAGATCCTGTTTGACCTGAAGGATAACACGCCTACTGTGTAATTTGTTGTTCTACGTAACATGAAAATGAACATGACTTGATTACGTAACAAAAAACCAGCCTTGAAGGACTGGTAGGAACAACATGAAAAGAAATGACTGGGGGGGGGGGTATTTGTCTACTAACGTGACTTTCGAGTGGCACAACCACACCTAGTGTGTACTTTATTCATCTAGGTAACATGGACAAACCCGTGATGTGATTAGATAACCACAATAGAAAACTGTTAAAGACATGCTGTACACTATATGAATTATTCAGCTGTTTACGTCTGGCTTAATCAGAAATGGTCTTGGGTTGGGTTATTGTGGTGTTAGACGTGATCAGTTTTTAAACACGAATTGCTAGACTGAAAACACATTCAAGGTTGTCTGCCTAACTGTTTCGTTATGCAATCACACACAAGGTTAACAAGTTTTGTATCAAGTCGGCGTTACGAACTTTAAACCAGTACAATTTTCGTTCCACATCATTTCGTTAAGTTAATTAAATTATAGACAGATGAAAGTTGATTTACCATTCAAATATACAACATTCAGTATAAGAAAAGAAGTTTAAACTTTATTTCAGAAATTTAGGTTTATTTAAATAGAATTTTGAATAAAAAACTGTTAATATCAGTTCCATTGAACAATGGTTTTGGGAACGTGAGAAACGTGAAGGCTTGAGCCGGTCATGGTCAGACGATGTATTATTTGTGTGGTCCTAATTTTCGTTTATATCATTTCGTTAGGTTAATTAAATTATAGACATATAAAAGTTGATTTAAATAAAAAATATGAAACTTTCAGTGTAAAAAAGGATGGATAAGCTTTATTTTAGAAACTTAAGTTTATTTAGTTAAATTTTTGAAGAAAAAACTATTAATATCAATTCCGTTGAGTAATGGTTTTGTTTACGTCTGAAACCTGCATCTCCAGACAAAAAAAAA
>JAHWFP010183905.1:58342-80425 GCA_023313725.1 Lithobius niger | reverse complement strand
AATGGTTTTGTTTACGTCTGAAACCTGCATCTCCAGACAAAAAAAAACGTGAAAGAATGTAGATCCGTCTTATTTGTCCTTCAGACAAAGTATAAAAGTGCAGGTTGAAAATTTTTCGAAAATAGACTTCAGCCAAAGTTTGTGGAGAACGAACCAGCAATCAACATGAGGTTTCCACAAAAACGTGAATATGAGAGTGCTAGTGAAGATAGCTTAACAGACTTGGACATGGATACAGACTTAGAAGAGCTTGGTGAGATTTTGAATGAAGCAAGAAGAACAAATTCAGGCCAAGCACTGACCAGAGCTGAGCTATCTGAGCAACTGTAATCCGAAAACATCATGATGGCTTTAAATAACCTATATTGTGCTCGCACATTACTCAACAGAGAGATGAATCGTTTAAAAAGGCAAAGAATTGATCCATGCCCCTCCACAGTTGAGACAGATGAACTCGTTGAAACGACTTCGACAACCATTCAAACTGATCTATCGTTACCATCAGCGAGCCATTCGTTGTCGGTAATAAGTTTGATTCATAAAAATTGTCAACAAAAAGAAGAGGAACAACGAGACAGTCCTCAATTCCCAGACGGCAGTAATGGTGAAAAAAGGATAAGGAACAACGTGACAGTCCACAATCGCCAGACGGCAGTGATGGTGAAAAAAAAAAAGAAGAGGAACAACGTGACAGTCCACAATCGCCAGACTGCAGTGATGATGAAAATTGACTATGATTCGAATCCAAGTCACGTAACCCCTAACTGAAAAAGAAGCTGTAAAAGCTATGTCTGAAGATTAACCGAAGATTAACTAACCAACTAATATGTTTTATGAAATATAATAAATTTGTACTCCATCCTAATACCCCATTCCCTGTATTGTTGACAATCCGTTTCCCAAAAAAAATTTGTCAACCAAAAAAAAAAAGGAGTTGTTTGACAACAACTCCACAAAATCAATCCAAAAATAGTGTGCTCCCACTGCGGGCTCTATCTCCTCAAACACTACCGCTTCCTTCCTCCGTCTGGGATTGGTTTGTAGGTAACAATCTCATTACGGAGTTAGCGATGGGTCAGAGCTTTTACAATCCAAAGGCACGAGTGAAATTTGTTAAACGAGCTGATGACGGCTGAAAATCACGACTGTCTGTGCTACAACTTTTAAAACCTAGCTTACTTTCGTTTACATAACGTGATTTTCGTTTTTAATTAAAAAATCTAAGAGTTAAAACTTTAAATATAAGCGTGTGTATTCCCTGCCGTCAACGTGGCTAGCGACTTAAAATATGCAGCAAGCGATGGGTGGGACGGATATAGCTATTGGCTGACGGCAGCGATCATGCTGTTCGTTGCTAGGCAACACATTACAGAGTTGACGATGGGCGGACCTTCAGTCCAACTGAAGACTCACGTGAGCCTAATTGTTAAACGAACGGCTGACGAGTTAAAATCACGAATGTCTATGAAAACACTTAAAAAAATTAGGTTACTTCCGTTTACAGAATGCGATTTTCTTTTCTACTTAAAGAACTATATAGCATTTAAACTTTATGATGGGCGTGGCTAGTGTGTGACGTCAAGCGAAGCAGGCTTCTATTACGCGTGTAATTCACTTTTGTAAAACGCGATGGCGCCACTGGTTCCATTCACATCCAATGCGGTGAAACCCAGTAAATTTTGGAGTCCGTTGAGCAAGAAAGAAAAAACTTTAAGAGAAAAAGTGCCTGTAGTAGGCTTAGTGTAATTTTTTTGGTTGCTTAAGCGCAACTTCTTTTCAGGGCAATGTGTTCACAAATTAATTTTTTTTTTTAAATTTAACAATTTGACCATTTAATTGTGAACGTCGTTAACATGTCTTGGATTTTTAGCTATTCTTGAATTCTTGATGTCTTAGCTATTCTGCTGGTTTTCACACTAAAATTACAAAAAAAATTAAACGATTAAATTTCTAGATTGTGTATTTGTGGGATGGGGTAAGGTATGGAACTTTATTTAAAAAATCGTACGTGTTTATTTTGTCAGATCGTCGTGTTTACTGGTTTTACGCAGAGCATCCCGCGTTGTTTGTAGCATTATAGACGTCACCCTCTTGATGGAGGTAGGCCTTGACAATTTGGGACGGAACGTCGTAAATTTTGCCATATCATCCGTTTTTGGTTGCATTGGTGGCAACGGCGGTGCTGACCACGTCGATGTTGACGGACGTGGGATCATATATCCGCCGTCGTCATCGCGTGGTGGAGGTGGTGGTGGCAACGGAGGTGGTGTCGAAGATAGTGGCTGTAACTCAACGTCTGCGTGTGTCATGCCATCCCCTCTAGGCAAAACACATTCGTAGACGTGGTCTTGCTGGCGAAACGGCCCATGTACACCCAAAAAAAAGACAACCAGGTAAATGTGAGGCATAAACAAAATTACGCCGATGATTATCCGAATCAACCAATTCAACACGACGGAAGCCATGGTCGCAGTGATACAGTTCTGTAACACACAAATCACGGTTAGTACGTGTTTATCTTATAATACCCATTCATTTTATTGGTCAGACCAATCCATGTGAATGTTCTCATTTAAACATAAACGATTCTTATTGTTTTGGGAGGCTACACTTCTACGTTGCTTTGTTATGAGAAACGTGGTAGTAGAATGCAAGGTTAGAGCGTGGCAACGCAGCTGCGACTGAGATCTAACTTTTCATTACGGTAACACAGCAGCACTAAGAAATAACTTCTCACTAGTACGGTTACAGGACAACTGTTGTTTACGGAAAACTGATTCCATTACAGGATGGTTGTTTAGGCTGCATACGGATAACTATTTTGCGAGCCATTAGGACTACAGTCTACACAGTGTACACGTGTAGTTCAGTTTTGTAAAATGCGATGGCGCCACTGGTTCCATTCACATCCAATGCAGTGAATCGCGTACGTGACTGGAATACGTAAGTAGGAGCCGGAGCCGTGGCTTACGGAGACAAAAATATAACTACTATTGTGTGTGAAGGATTTGAGAGATGACTTGGGATGGTCACATATTTAAGCAGATTTATATCCAACCTAGCCACAGACCGGGTACCCCTTAGAAGACTGCTTCAAAAAGATTCGGCGTGGAATTGGAACCCCAGCTATAAGAATATTATTTACAAAGTGCATGAAAAGATTACTCGAGTGCCAACACTAGCATACTATGAGGTGAAGAAACCAATATTGGACTCATGGTAGATACTTCACGCCAATCAGCGTGGGTGTAGTGATGATACAAGACAACAAGCCAATTGCCTATGCGTCCACAGCACTGACACACGCACAATCGAGATATGTTCATATCGAGAAAGAACTATGTTTGGATGTGAACGTTTTCCCCAGTATGTGTATGAACAGTCATTTGTAGTCTACACATATCACAAACCACTATCAGCATGATAATGAAGCTGTTATCACAGTTGTCATCCAGAATACAACGATTATTTCTGCAACTTCAGCAGTATCAGGTAGAACTCAAGTACAAGCCTGGGAGAGAAATGACCTTCCCAGGCACCAGCAGAAAGCTGCACATATGAAGCGCCCGAAGAAGATATTCAAATACACGAGATACTCCAACAGTATCACGAAAGAGATCTAAAGATGGATGAGCTAGCAGAAGCAACAGCTTGTGATGCAACATTGCAACTCTTGGGGCAAAAGATAAGCATAGGATGACCAAATCATCGCAAACAAGTGCCCCTAGTATGCCGACCACATTGGAGCCTGAGAGACAAACTTCAAATTTGCCAAGGTTTGATCATGAAGAGTGACCAGATCATAATCCCCACAAAATTGAGACCAGAAATTTTGACCCGACTGCATGAGGCTCATCAAGGCATAGTCAACACACTACAAAGAGCAAGAAGAGCAGTGTTTTGGCCAAAAATGTCAACTCGGATACAACAAATGATCCAGAAATGCGACACTTGTGCGAGACTTCAGCATGTAAATCCAAGTCAGCCACTGATAATGCACCCAGTAGAGCCCAAGCCATGGGTAAAAGTAGCAGTGGATTTTTTGATTTTAAAGGAGGAAAACTTGTCGAAGTGATTGACTTACCACTCCAAGTTTATGGAAGTCATTAGTATCAAAGACCTAAAAGCTGAAATGGTAATACCAGTGTGCGGACATTTTTGTGTGGCATGGAATATCACTTACAGTAGTGTCGGATGGAGAACCACCATTCAATGGATAGAGATTGCAGACTTTGCCAAAACATGGAAGTTTGCACATGCCAAAACAAGTCCGAAGCATGCACAAAGCAATGGACAAGTGGAAAGAGCGATTCAAACAATGAAGAAACTTTTCACAAAGTTCTAGAGGATGCCCGAGACCCGTAATTGACACTGCTGACCTGGAGATCAATACCAGTTCATGGCGAAAAAACTGTCACAACTACTAATGGGTAGAGAACTGAACAACCTTATACCAAGAATGGAAACTGAGGAAAGCAAAGAACAAAGCAACTTGAAGGTGAAGCATAAGAGGAACAGAAATTTACGGCCCTTGGAAGTTGGAGAACCAGTATGGGCACGAAATGATAAGCAGGGATGGAGACCAGCAATAGTCAAGAAAAAAAGGACTGAACCCTGGTCATATGTGCTGGCAACACCAGAAGGTACGACATTGGTAAGGAATCGAAAAACTAACCGCTCTAGAACTTCGAGTGAGACGTATCACGTCGAACGAATGGGTCCAGGAGAAGACGCAGAGTTCGACTGGACTCCAGAAGATGAGATGAAGACCAGATCTGAGACAGACCAGTTCCTAGACCAGTTCCAAGTGATTGGTCCACTGAGTCCAGCACGGCAAGCAACAAATCTCATAAATCCTCTACCAATTTCACCAGTAGCTGACATTCCGAGGATTTCATCAAGAGGACGAGGATAAAAACCCCATGTTGGCTAAAAGATTATGACTGTAACGAGCTTGAAAAATTTGAAAGTTAATCGAATGGTGTAGGTTTTATAGGGAGTTTGTGATTTTTTAATTTTTAATTTTTAATTTTTTTAAGAAACATGTAGTGTAAGCATCGACCCCTGTTTGTAGAGGTCAGTGGTATTGAATGGGTAGTGTTGCAGTGAGCCGTTAGAGGGCACATGGCACTAGCGAGCTGGCCAGGTACAGGCCTCATGTAATGCAATTGCAACTGCACGAAGGAAGATTAAATGTTTTATATTAGTTGTTTATTTAAATCATCCACTGTAGAAATAATTAACAATAGATACAACATCCAGGATTTCCATTGTAGCATCTTTTTCCGCAATTACGTGCTCGCACTTTGACTTTGCAATACTGCCCCGTTCTCGCACTGTAACTTTCCATTTTACCTGGCCTTGTCACTGTCAATACAGCTTCTTTCCTGTGGCGACCACAGATGATACCCCTTGCTAAATTTGTTTGCTGATTTTTCCATCTCGTCATAGTTCGTTTTCATTTTTGCAGGATGTAGTTGAGGCAACAACGTGCGAATTACTGCTTTTTATTTTTAAACAACAGTATTCAACTTGGGTCATGAAGCCCACATTTAAGTAATAAGTATTTTAATCAAGTCAACTGCCAGATTTTGAGGCACTGACGCCTCAGAATTAGAGATTGTGCATTATTTTGTTTAAAACTATAGGATTTAGGCAGAAGCCAGGATCGCTTCATTTTGGTTCTCAACATCGAATCAACTGATTAACTGATTTATTAGTTTTGTTAAAGAGTAAAAAAGGCCAGGTCAAAGCCATGCACTCTATCAAATACAAAGACTCAAGATACAAGATACAAAAATTCTAAACATACAATGGAAAGCCTGGATGCCAAACAAAGGGTACACTACAGCACCTACATCAGGATCCTGAAGCTATACTATATATAGTCTTACACTACTAGACAGACATGCCTGATGGTCGACAGAAGGCAGCAGTGGTGCTAAAATGAGAAAGGAATCCAGGGGATTGGGGAGGAACACCAGGAGCCAGTTGAAGAGCATCACGAAAGTCAACTTGAGCAAGCAAAGACTTCCACAACACAAACTACAGCAGGCAAACAAACAAGAAATGGGGAACAAACTCCTCGGCGCCCCACACAAGCAGGTCGATGACACATACTAACCAAGGCAGAAAGAATGACCCCATAAGAAGCAGAGATCGGTTCGGAGCCTGGACACCAACCCAACCACACTCCTGGGAAGAGAACCAAGAAACTTCAGCTAGACCGTCGATAGTAGCAAAACGAACACGGCCATTAACACCCGTAGGCCACTCATGAATCGAATGACGACATAATGACACAGAAATCTCAGGTCGCAAGTCACGAGGAACAACAGGGACTGTAACTGGGTGGACACAGCAGACATGTCCGGCAATGGCTACTTCATCTGCTACATCATTCCCATACTTACCCAGGATAGAAAGACGCTACCACAACGCTGTGCCTGAAGTAGCTTCCACTGATTATCTAACACCAGCAGATAATTGACGTGTTAAGGAGCACTGAAAAAACCTGATGCTAGAGGTTGAATCTGACTGCATCACAAAGTGAGGAAGGCACAGATCAAGATCAACATCAAGAGCAACATCAAGAGCAACAGAAATGGCTACTTCACACGAAGACCGAAGGAACACTCACAAGAAATCAACTCACACTAAGCTACAAGCCATGGGCAAAGAGGCCCACACCTCCTTCTTAGCTTTCAAGATGAAAAGAAGCATCACAAAAGACTTCAGTAGCCAATGGGGGAAGCGGGGAACTGAACTTTAGGTCCAGATCACCACAACACGCCCAAGGATAGAGCAGGGACACCAAAAAAAAAAGGGTCGACAAAACCTTGCAATAAAGGGTCCATGAAAAGGGTGACGCCCAGACCTGCAGCACCCAGCCTAGCATGAGTTAACGGGCCTAAGGTACAATATTCAATCAGAACCTTGCTAAAAGATCACCTGCACCTCTATTTAAACAACCAAGACAGAGGTTCACAAGATGCTCAGCAGCACGAAGGTGAACAGGAAATTTGCCAGCTTCAACAAGAGGAGCAGATACCGGGATAGATGGAAGACACCCAGTGACAACACGGAAGACATTCATTTACAGACACCTGCTGCAGACCATCAGTGGCTCGACACAAGTTGGATAAGGAAGGGAGATGAAAACACATATCATGTCGTTACGATAAAAGAAAGAAACAACAGAAAGCTTGGAAGGAAGGTGACAGTGAATAACACCTTCAGAGTCCTCAGTCTTTCCGAAAACAGAGAAAGACCACGGCTCTCTAATAGGACTCCAACGAGCTCAACAACCTGCTGCATAACAGCAGTGAGCATCACTATATCCTCCCCAACTAACCAGACAGCAATGTCGTCTGCATAACCCACAATATGCATATGCTGCCCAAGCTCAACCAAGATATGATTGAGGGTCCACAGCAAAGAGTCAGACTAAGGTAACTGCCCTGTGAAAGGCCTCCATCTGTTACTTGAACATCAGACCAGAAGCCCACAACACAAGTGACAAAAGGTCGCCTTCCCAGAAGAGCAAGAATTGTTTGCGAGGGTTTCTTGCCAACTCATACAGACTAGAGCCAGTCGCAGATCTAGACCAGTAAGTGTGGTGGGTTTATCACATTATCAGAGGGGCACCGAGCCACTCACCAGTAGACCCTGGAGGGGGGGGGGGCAGAACATCCCAAATTGGACCGTGGGGTGCAGCTGCACCCAAGCCACCACAGGATCCATCACTGAATAGAGCGAGTAACACACCCAATCAGTCATGACAGCGTTGTGGGCAGCCTGGATGTCAAAGAAGACAGCGAACACAATATTGCCCTTCACCCACGTCTCACAAATGCCGGATTCCAGGGGAAAGCATGGTAAAGAGCCAGGAGGGAGGCACAACATTTCCATCAAACAAATTGGAATAAGCCAAGTATATCATGCAACACAGCCGGCCAAAGTGACTTCAGAGAACTGTACGAGACACAATAAATCCCAACAACTCCTTCTGAACGACACAAGGAGAGAACAGAAGAAACTTCCGACAACACAAGGGGACGGTCAGAGCACCCCTCATGCCAGTCATGCTCACAAACTCTCGGACTGGAGACAGAATGCTAATGAAAGACTTCAGAAAACCAGACATTGAAAGCAGGAACCATGCATGTCCTTCCCACTGATGCCACTTGGAGTGTGAGCAAGGACTCGCATAGTTTTTTGGGGTACTCCATCAATGTGGGTGCTGAGGTGCCTAATGTATGGCGAAGTGTGAAGAAAAAAAAGATGTTTGTCCTTAATGCCGAAGCTGAGCTAATGTTAATGACTGAGTGTAGTAAAGACCTGAAGTGGACCAGATAAATGTTGATGGGACAAGGTAACCTTTTGAAAGATCCAGCCATCCTTTACATGGACAGCCAATCGGTGATAGGCTTGGTCAACATGTGTAGTACCAGGTGTAAACATTATGCACACAAAGTTTGGTTCGTTCGGGCATCTTTCAGGAAGAAAGAGTTTAAACTGAGTAATTCAGGGTACGAGTTCAGAATATAGTCCTCTATACAGATTACTGGTTCTTTCACCAAAGGCCATGTGAAATTGCCATAACTTATTCTATTTTTTTTGTTACACTAACAGTGGATGTATACCTTTTTTATGTACTATGGATTATAGGTTATCACTTTTTTTCTCCTCTTCCCTCCTGCTGAAGTAGCAGCAACGTTATGTATTGCCTCTACTATGATCCGCCATATTGGATTCAGTGCTAAACTTTCTTCATGCTTCGGAAGTTGATGCCTCAAAATTCTCTAAAGAGGCTCAAGCTACTCACACGCATATACAGCGTTTGGCATTCAACTTGACTTCAGGTCATCACTTGAGTGAAGATGAGCAGATTGTTATGCGTCAACCAGAATGCCATGGAGTTGCTGGGCAAGAAAATAGCCTTTATGTATTAAAACAATCCGGGTGACGATGGTACATACATTTTACTGAGGTAATGTTGCAGAAATATACCACCAGATGCAAGTCAGATGCCTGTCATTTCTTCATTTGAGATGGCAAAGTAATTCTAATTCTCGTAGTATATGTTGATGATATTGCTGCCACAGCTTTTAGCAAGATGATGAGAAGTTTAGCCAAGAAGATACACACAGACAACATGAATAAAGGCCCTTAGGACCCATTTCGTTTATGTTGACAATAAAATTCACCCGTACTCAGAATAGAGTAATCTTCATATCCCAGACTCAGACGTACAGAAAGTGCTTGAACATTTTGGAATGGATAATTGCACTCCTGTTGTAACGCCAGCAGTCATAAGGCAAGCTGAAGCTTTAACCGACAAAGTATGTACAAGGAAGATAACATTGCGAGAATTTGTCGGTGTCGTATCCTACATTGCAAACGGTACTCGCCCAAACATTGCTTATGAAATAGTTTAATAGTTTAATAGTTTAGTGCAACATGCTGTGTCGCCTACCAAGGAAGATTGGCTGGCAGGGAAGCGAAGCCTCAGATATCTGCAAGGAGCTAAAACCACGGGTTAGTCATTCAAACAGATCATTGTGGTTTGAAGACTTTTAACGATGCAAGCCATGAGACTGAACCATCTTCACGTAAATCTACCGCAGGTATTGTAGCCACTGATGGTAGTATCCCTTTCCTGTGGAGGTCAAACTTATGATGTACGATTTCAATCTTGACGATGGAGTTGGAGTATAAGACAATCACCCAGGGCATCCACGAATGTTTATGGACAACACAGCTACTCATAGAAGTCGAAGTCGTTTCGTCACAAGAAATCAAACCAGTGACACTGCGTGTGGATCTCCAAAGTGGTAGAGCGCATGCCATAAGCTGCACTGAAAAAACACAAAGTCTATGGATATTATCTATCATCACATCCGTGGGCACATAGTAGAATAGAAATACTCTATGTACCAACAAAAGATAATTTGGCTGATCAGCTCACGAATCCCAACCTGGTCCTCACCAAATTAGTTTGTCTAATGGTATGCATATTTTAAATTGCATTGAAAGGTAAATTGTCAGATCAGTCCAGTTCCCAAGTTTGTAAGTCATGGTGTACTTTGGCAATCTACCTGATTTGTACTTAACAGGAAGAAGTAGTTTTGACACATATGAGCAGAACTACATCCCCCCCCCCCCGACTCCAGAACTTTTCATGTGTTTCTAGTACCAGAATCTGGATGTTTACATGATGTAACCAGAAGAAACCATTGGGTACAATAATAGCCAAGACTTTACTATCTTCTGTTTCTTCACCAAGAGCATGTCGTTCTATTTCCAAAGCTTCATGTAAAAGGCTGTTTCTAGATTAAACTAACTTTGGTTTAACTCCAAGTTTGTCTTTACTACGATTCGTCTATGAGTAGCCTCTGATGCTGTCGTACTCCTCATATCCTCCTTCTTGAAAACTGTCACACTCTTCATATCTTCTTCCCCCTTGTTCAAACAAAACTGTCACACTCTTTTTATCCTACTCACTTGTCCAGAACTGTCATACTCCTTATAAACTACTACCTTTGTCAAAAACTGTCATATTTTTGTTATACTCTGCTTCTCCAAACTGTCACTCCTCATACCTCCTACCTCTTGTTCAAAACTGCCACACTTATCATACCGCCTTTCCCTTGTTCGAAACTGTCACACTCACTCCCCTGCATCTCCTCACTCCTGCATGAAATCAATTAAGGGCGGCCCCATAGTAGCCAAGTATCAAACGGCTATCACAGTTAAGTCTTGTTGGCATCGGCAAGGTGTTGGTATCTTACTTAAAATAATTTCTTTCTGCCTTTACCTCCTATCTATCTAATTGAGCAATTTCAAGAGCAGTCTTGCTAATCATTTAACTTGCTGTTAGGCTCTGGCCACTTAGAGAATGACTTGATAATGTCACCGAGTCATGACCTCGCTTGCCTGTCACAGGTACGTTCAAGATGCACTCTTGGCCATTCATTATTACCCATAACTAAAACAACTAGGTCTATGTGTAAAATGGTATCTCGTCCAATGGGCTTTCTATGCACACATTCTCTCAACCTCACAATAAGATTACCACCATAAAAAATTAAACTATACTATGCCAATCCCCCCCCCTCCCAATCCCACCACAATCCTCACGCCCAATTGTCAACTTAGCCTGTAATACATTAAAGTCAGCAAATGGGAAGTAGCACAAAACAGGATGGCTAACCGTTTTCCAGCAAACCCCAAGCATTCCTTTGCCTCTGGTAACACTTTCTTAATATTAGGGAGTTGGTTATTTGCATGCATGTCTACAATAAACGTCTTATTGTTGACGTGTCGAAAGAATTGGGCTGAGAAATGAGTGATATACGCGGCCGTTTTTTCCCCGGCGTCTTTACATCTCTTGCCGGGGGGGGGGGGGGCAGCCACTGCTTACTTTCTGGCTAGTGTGTCAGTTCTAAACTCTCCACATTTACTCACACTAGATTTGAAATACTTTACGATGTTTTAAACTATCTCCTGAGCTTGACTGTGTTAAGTTTTATCACAGATTAGTTTTATTGCACTTCCATAACGAAGTTGAATACGCCGCCATGTCTGGGCTCGATTGAACTCTCGTGTCGGCAAGTTGCACCTATCCTACACAGAGAAAAGGGCGATATTCACGGCGCGCCGAGTCATTCTTTCAGTGACCCGACTCTAGGATGGCACTTTACGTAACGGTGTCATTGTAGACAATGACATTTTGACAAAGTCAAAAATTTCAAATGTATTGTATGTTAAATATATCCCAATTGAACTTGCACTTTTGCTGTTACTGCAGTGTTTTCATTTAAGTGTTTAAATTTCAATGTTGCTTTCCAACAGATTTATCTGCACGAAATGAACGACCGGCCAAAACACAGAACATATTTAGAAAGTGGACACGTTCTTCATCCGGAGTTTGAAACAGCTGTTACAATTCAAATAAAACAGGTTTGTAATTTTTGGCATGTAGAAAATACATCGATTAATGGTATTTTATAACGTTTCAATTGCAATGGTAGTTTGCACAAACAAGGTAAAATCGAATCAAAGGATATATACATGATATATACATGTTCGTGATATACATTATTATAATAAATAACATTATAAATTAATAGCAGTTCCAGTGCATGCTACACGTTGGATTGGATTTCCGAACTTTCCTCAGTAGGGTAAGAAAGTGACCGAGTTGTCCCTCCACCCACAACCGAAAGTGACGTCATTATCCCCACTTCCGGTTACGTGACGACAGTGAGGTTAATTACGTCACTTCCGGTCACGTGATGAAAAGCGGTGACGTCACTTCCGGTTTTTCGTCAATCTGGAGGAAAGTGGGAAGTGACCTCCACTTTTTCGTTTTTGCCGATCTGGAGGATGGTAGGAAAGTGCTTTTTGCTACCTTTTGTATCTTTTTGATAACTCCGTGATACCTCACTTATGACGTCACAGTGGGGGTAATAACGTCACTTCCAGTCATGTGATCAAAGTGGGGGTAATAAAGCGGGGGCGTCATTTCCGGTTTTCGTCGATCTGGAGGAGGGTGGGAAAGTGCCTTTTGCTACCTTTTATCTAGTTTTCGTTGATCTGGAGGATGGTTGGAAAGTGCCTTTTGCTATCTTTTTTTTTTCGTTTTCATTTATCAAAAGAATGGTGGGAAAGTGCTTTTTGCTGCCTTTTTGCATGCTTCTGCTACCTGTGTGACGTCATGACCACGACGTCACTTCCAGTATAGTCATGAAAGTGGGGTAATGACGTTAATCTGGAGGAGGGTGTTAAAGTATCTTTTGCTACCTTTTTTAGTTTCGTCGATGTGGAGGATGGTGGGGAAAGTGCTTTTTGCTAAATTTTAGCCTCCTTTTGCTACCTCCGTGACCCCACTTATGACGTCACAGTGGGGGTAATGACGTCACAAGTCACGTGACTATGACGTCACAGGTGGCGTGTCGTCATTATTCCCAGTTTTTAGTTTTTGTCGATCTGGAAGATGGTGGGAAAGTGCTTTTTGCTACCTTTTTGCATCGTCCTGATTATGAGCTTCTGGTCACAAATGTGCCACAAATGCTGTACAAACGGGTACAAATGTAGTGTAGATGGTACAAACAGTTCAAATGGCACAAATACGGTTCAAAAGCAGCACAAACAGGTACAATGCAGCACAAATGAAGTACAAAGAGGTACAAAGATGGTAGAAATGGTAAAATGTGTAAATTGTACAATTACAGTAGAAATGGGTGAAAATAGCACTAACGCAGCACAAACAGTTACAACTGTACCACAAAGGAGTAGAAAAGCAGCATAATGCTGTACAAACTGATACAAATGTAGTATAGATGGTATAAACAGTACAAATGGCACAAATGCAGTGTAAACGCAGCACAAACAGGTACAAATGCAGCAAAATGGATACAAACGTAGCACAATTGGTAGTTCTGATGATACAAATGGAGGGGAGCAAATGATAAAATATGGACGCACAATGCGATGACATTACCCCCACAGGTCCTCACGGCAGACTCGAGGGTGTTCTAACCACGTTCCTCATTCGTTTGTGGGAGGTTTAACACATACACTAAACGAATCTACATCGTGGTAGAAACGAGTTTAAAACATACATAGTACGTTCATCATTTGTATTTTGAAGGTTCCCAATAGGTTCTTTACTCTAATGAAACAAAGTATTAAATGGGTGTAGATCGTAACTGAAACACTAATGTGTGATTAAATGGTGTGTAAAATTCATATTTTGAGTGTTTTCATTAGATTTTAAACTCGATCAACACCTTAAATGAGGTTAGAAAATGGGTGCGATGGGAACCCGAGCGAATGTTTAGGTCCTCATTATCATTTATAAAAAAGGGGAACTCTTGTTACTAACACTGGATAAAAATGGAAGACAAATATACAGATCTGATGAAGAAATTGATAAAAAATATTTGGAGGACGGGGGAGGGGGGGGGGAAGGTAAGCGATCCCATTGTTGGTCCATTAGAAAGTATCACCCTCGTGAAGGAGAAAGATAATGTGAAAATGATGCGAAAGAGATGTGGAAGCCAACCATAAAAAAAACTGAAACACGAGGATGATACCCCGAATGTGTCAAAACGGATCAGCTCCCCTCCATTGGATGTGAGACGAGTTCCTCTATCATCGTTTCGCTCTTTAAAGGCTCTTTTGAAGGATCACAGATTGGGGGAGACTTTGAGATATTATTTGCATAGATTTTTCAAAATGCTGAAAGAAAATGATTGTGTTTCGATTAAGGTACAACATGGACACGGGAGACCTCATGATTGGTAACAAAACTGTCAAAATATGGGAGAATGACATAGTGTTGGAAGGAAAGAAGTACCGAGGAAACATTCAGCTGCGGAGTTTACTGACTCAAAAAGTCTTGCAGTATGAAACGTACAATCCCGAGTCTTGGCCTCTTATGGATCGATTCTGAAAGACAGTAATGCTTTATATCGAAACTACAACCCCTACTTTGGAAAACCCAAGTCGAATCGTGGTTACAAGTATGTGCATGTGTTATCAAACCATTTTGGGAGGAAATAAAGGAGGAGAAAAGTGATTGAAGAAAAAGATTACGACGAATCGGATTCGAACGAATCAGGGCCTAACGAATCGGGGTCGAACGATACAGGGACGGATGAGTCGGATGAATCGGGGTCGGACGAATCGGCGTCGAACGTTGCAGGGTCGGATGAATCGGAGTTGAAAGAATCGGGGTCAAACGTTACGAGGTCGGATGAATCGGAGTTGGAAGAATCGGGGACAAATGAATCAGGATCGGAAGAATTGGAGCCGGATAAATTGGAGTCGAAAGAATCGGTCCGAACGAATCAGAGTCTGTTGAAGTAGATTACAACAACCCGAACGCGTTGGTGAATAGACTTAGATTCTTGGTAGGAATATTGTTGAGGGGTAGAATTAATCATGAAGAGGGAAGTATGCAAATTGTAGGGGGATTGAAGGAGATAGAAATTATAACCGAAAATGAAAAGAGGGCAATACAGCAAAACCTATCCTGCTTAGGAGTTTTGTCTAGTAACACGATGTAGTTATTGTATCCCATCAATAAAATTATTTTAAAAAATCTTAAATAGCGTCAGTGTTGCTAATTCGTCATTCTCACAATGTAAAAGTTCGTGAGAGAAAAACTTTAGAAAAATTTGGAAAGACTCGTGAAGTTGCTTGTATGCTATTAGTGTGAAGTTGCTTGTATGCTATTAGCGTGGAGTTGCTCATACGACATAGTATGAAATTGCTCATATAGTAGTGTGAAGTTACTCATATGGCATTAGCGTGAAGTTGCTCATATAGTATTAGCGTGAAGTTGGCCAATCCCAAAGTAGCAGCCTGCAGGCTGCGGATACAGTTTTCGTAGCGAAGTCACGTTTCTATTTAACGACCCTGGCCCCCGCGAATATGTCGTTATTTTTTTTGTTTGTTTTCGTTTGGCTCGGCGGGACAGCTGTGGGCTATTAGACCATATATTTACTGCCTCGTTATTGTCCGTCTCGGAATGGCCGGGTTTTTACTTACCTACCGCATCTATTCCCCACCGTGAAATTAATGCACGACTGCTAGTATTAAAATTAACATACCAAGACTAGCGACGTAGTATAAATGAGGGAGTGAGACCTTACTTAAGATGCAAAATACCTCTGGAACGCAGACAGTGTCCATCTAGGAATGGTAGCACTTACTACCTGACACACAAATCAGCAGGCGTTTAATATATAGCCTTGAAATTAATGCACGACTTGGCTTAGGCATGTAGCATAATGTGGAATGTGTCTCTTTAAGATGCGTACAGCCGCTGGGCGATTTCCCTTAAAAGGTTACAGAAAATGTTTCGTACACCTTATTGGTCAAATCCTAAATATTTGTCATAATAGCTTTAGGAGGCGTTTGCCGGTTACAAGTCGAATACTAGCGCGTCATTGGTTGCAGGAAAAATACCTTGCATACCGAACGTGCATATATAAGCGAGGAGTTTCCAACGGCTCGACTGTCCACCGTCCCCGGCCTAGCCAACGCACGCAAGTCCACTTTGCCGAAATGTACGTCACACTTTCTTACTTTTTTACTCTTAGCCCACAATTAATGTTAACGGAACGTCTTCCCTTATTTTTTTCTCGTCATTTTAAAGACAGACATATTTTCAAAAATAAACCTAGGGATATGTTTTTCTCTCTTTTGCTTAGATAATAAAAAAAAAAGTACAGACGAAAGTCAAACCGTGTTTCTCGGGGCAAATACGTACGTCCAGGCAACATTCGCCAATAAGGCCTACGTCCACATACAAAAAATGATTGTATCGGCAAGCTCCTTAAGTCCGTCTCGGCAAGGAGTTACCTTTGACACAAATGCGCAGAAAGAGTTTGTTCAGGAAGTTTGTTCATTTAAACGAAATTTATCTAAGTCACCAGTCTGACAATGGATTTACCCGAACTTGGACTTTTGGTAAACAAATTAATTTTATTTTGCACAGACATCCAAATTTCTATAAAACCACAGCATTATTTCACTGAGACGATGGTGAGACGATATCTCTAGATCAGCGCCACTTAGGTGGACTATTGAGCTACCAGCACTGCATTACTGACAGTCTTAATGCAATAATTGCCAAGTTGGAGACTGAACAAGTTTAATTTTTTACCACATTTTCTCTCTCTCTCTTTTCCCACAGTGTACACTCTCAAAAATGGAGATTTATAATGACTGCTTCGGTCTAACAGGCCAAAACTTGCTTCGTATTAGGCCTCACGATCATGGCGTTAAAATCGTCATTGGCCGCGTTTCCAAAAGTGTTGAAATTACGCAACAGCAATGGTTCATGCTATTGAACACAGTTTATGGGCGAGAAGCAGGGAGTCATCTAGATATTAAGATAGGAGATTTGAATTGTAAACTGGTGACGGAAAATGTTATTCTACTGCAGATGAAAGATAGTTCTATTTCTTTAAACAAGCTGGATTTATTGCACTGTCGGTATTTAATGCCCTCCGTAGCCAACACTATCGCTGCTTTACACCGCATGATAGCGGAAACGCTTGCTGGAACAGAGCCGCATTCTCCCATGCTAATGCCAGCTCAACTTGACGGAAAAAATAATTTACAGCCATCGTGCCTTCAAGGCCCCTCGACTGTTAGTAATGAGGCATTTACTTCACGGAAGAGAGTTGGAACAAAAGAGCTTAAAGCATAAAAAAAAAATAACGAAGAATTGCCTCCAGTCAGGTCTAATTCCCAGCCCAAGACCTTGTCACGGTGCACGCTACGACGGCTGAGGTGCTTGTAACGCCCCCGACATCATTGGTTGACACGGAGTTTCAGTATAAGGTTTTGCGGTGGTTATAACGACTTATACGATATAAGCACAGTTTGGGCTACTGTCCCAGCATGGGGGATGAAGCGTCGATGTCCTAATTAAATGGGCCTAACCTTAACACTACTGGTATTTCACTGCCACCAAAGGTGGAAATTATTTAATTGTTAACCGAGGATAAAAGCTAAAGATGGGCTACATATTTATTTTACACTCAAACAATTAATCACTTAGAGAACATACTGAAGTTTAAAACTCCTGGTTTTAATAAAGGAAGTGGCTATTTACAGGTACAGTACCTGCAAACAACTGGCTATTTACAGGTACTATACCTGTAAGTAATTGACTATTTACAGGTACTGTACCGGTGAGCTATTGGCTATTCACAGGTAGTGCTCAAAAAGTGAATGCACCAAAGCCAACATACTTCAGTAGCACGAAAGCAGCCGGCTGCATTGCTGTCTGAATCGTAGTTTGATCTTCCAGGAAAACCATTACGAAAATAAGGAAAGACTGCAATGAAGGTTTTCATTTAGTAACTAATCATTCTCGTTAGTAAAGTCCGCAGATGTGCGTTAAAGTCACGTCTTACGCGTAATTCTAGAGCTGTGCTTCGACAAAACGCCTTTCAAATGTAAATTTTGCGGGAAGGCTTTTGAGTTACAGATTCACTGGTGGCCAAGATAACCAAATCTGTAATCACAATTGATGTTAACTATGCCAAATTTAAGGAATCTGGGCTAGATTTTTACCTGAAAGCGTGGACGTTAAGCTATCGTTTCGAGCATAAAACGTTGCGTGTTCATGAATGTGAAGCAAACATCGCACAATACTGTGGCGCCATCTGTTGTCATTTTGTGTCATTAACTTTTAGCATTGTTCACTGGTGATTGAGAACGTATTGGATTCTCTCAGATTAATTTACGCAGGCTTAGCTAACGTTTACGTTGTTGATAAATTTGTTTGTTCATGATTTTTGGTCATTAGATGTGCTTTAAAGCCACGTTTAACGTGTAATTTCAGAATAGTGTACTTATACAAACTTCGACGAAACGCCTTATAAGTATGAATTTCGCGGGAAGGCGCTTGAGTTACAGACTCAACGATTATAATCACTCGTTGCCAAGACGATCAAATCTCTAAACATTTTCACAAATTGATGTTAACTGGGGCAGATGTGAGCGATATGGGCCAAATCTACCCGAAAACGTTAACTTTGTGCAGTCGTTTTAAGAGTTGCAAAAGCGGATTTATTAGTCACATTTATACGAATGGAAAAATTATACGACTGTATAGTGGCGCCATCTGTTATCAATTATATCGTTAACCGTTACAGATTGTTCACTGGCGCTTGAAAACTTACTATATTTTCTTAGATTAATTTATTTAGGCTTAGCTTATGTTTACTTTGTTGATAATATTTGTTTCTACATGGTTTGTGTATTCCTTCGCTTGCTGCAGGATTTAACGATATAAAAGGCAACAGATGGCACCGGGGCGATTTTCGTAAAAAAAAAAATTAGCAATATAATGCTGTTTTCGTTCATATCTAGCCTAGGCTTGTATGGATTTGATGAATAACCACCATGCCTGATCAGTTACGAAATTCACACAGTAGAAAGAAACTATATTTAAATGTAATGTGTGTATGCACGATTTTTATGAAATCGGTGCGGTGTTATCTTTTTACGAAATTGCAATTAATCGGATTCATTTGGGTTTCATGAATGAACATGTTGTCGGATCTGGTTTATGAGATACGCATGGAAATGAAAAATCGTGTAAATGTAATGTGTGCAGATGAGCTTGTTATTGCAAAATTTGTTGGCAAGGGATGGGAGCAAAATAAATAAAAAATTGAATATGAGGTCCTACAATTCAGCTAGGGGTCTGTCTAGAATGAGGGCTTCCCAAAAAATAGTTCATTTCCAGCAATTTTAGTACCTTTGTAAAGTTATGAAAACCAAGTTTCACAATTTTTTTTTTACTTGCAACAAACGCTTTGGCTACTTTTAACAAATTTTAGTCCTAAATTTCGGATCTGGAGATGGGGGTACTCCACCAGCCCCCACTCCCCCCGGTTGCGACACTAGTTGAGTCATAGTGATTGTTTTTGATCGCTTGAAACAAGCTATTGTTAGGCTTTCGTACGAGCTTGACTGTATATTTCACGTTAAAAAATCACATGCCACGCTCACAATGTCAGCTCTGATAAGTCGATGCTTTTGAAAGGTTTGTCGTATGGCTATGTAATTTGATGCTTCCTCGAGTAAGGCTGTACTTTACATATTACTGGAATTATCAGGGTTTTCTTAGACGACCTTCGAATATTCAGGCAGATCGTACTTTAATGTGAAATCAAACTGCAATAATCGATATAATTATTCTTTATGTGCCTAGCATTAGTAAAAAATGAGGAAGACACAAGTTCAGTAGTTTTATGGTAGCCAGTTGCTTGTAAACACACTACCTGTAAATAGCCTGTTGCTTGCAGGTACTGTACCTGTGAATAGCCAATAGCTCACCGGTACAGTACCTGTAAATAGTCGTTTACTTACAGGTATAGTACCTGTAAATAGCCAGTTGTTTGCAGGTACTGTACCTGTAAATAGCCACTTCCTTTAATAAATGCAGTTAAAAAATGGCAAAATACAATTATAGTTTATGTTTCCTAGAACAGCTTTTGACAAAGTGGGAAAAGCAACAAGTTGAGAATTTACATTTGGAAATTCACATATTCAGACAAAAACGACAACCTGTGTTTTTTAATAAGTCTCAAATTTTTAGATTAGAAAAAGTAAATACTGAGTGCTCTCGGAGACACCCGCAAAATTGAACAGCGTCTGCTAGTTACAATTTAGCTGACAGTTTATTTCAACACGCACAAGGAAAGAATATAAACAAAACAATATGACACAATCTTGTATCGATCATATACTATTGAAAACTAAAAGCTTGCAGAGCAAAGGACTTACAATTACTGCTGATATATCAGATCATTTCACAACCCCAATTGTAATTTGGCATGACGAAAAAAGAAAAGAAAAATCATTACCGCCAGATAATGAAAAAAATGACGAGATAAAGTATGATAAAAATAGAATTTCTACAAAACTAAATAAAGTAAATTGGGAATTCCTAAAAATATACGAAAATCCAAATAAAATGTATGATGAAACAGAAAAAAAAATTAATCTTATATATGATGAAAGCAGTATTAAAAAAAAAATTCGAACCCAAAAAAAAAACGGATTACAAATAAAACTGGGTTTCAAAAGAAACAGTCATACTCGTAACTGAAAAAAATAAACTTTGGAAAAAAATAGTTAAAAACAACAAGAATAACCAAAAACAAATTGATGAGTTGTTTATGAGTTGTACAAGCAGTTGAAAAAAAAAGTGATCAAAAAATTAAACATGGAAAAACAATTTTACTTTAGAGGTTTAATTAAAAAAAACGAAAAAAAAGCTTCAAAATTTATGTGGAACACCATAAATGAGCTGACAGGTAAAAAAAAAAAAAAAACATCGATCAAATAATTCTTAAAAACTTCAAGGGTGAAGATACTTACGAATTATGCAATAAATTTAATAAAAATTTCATGGAACAAACCAAGAAACTAAAGTTCAAATATAGAAGAATGAACAATCCAAATAAGGTAAATAACAGGGTAACTGTCAATAACTCGAAGATAATCATGGAACCGGAAGAAAATAAAATAGTAAAAATTATTCAGGAATTAAAAACATCAAGTGCTATTGGTAACGATAAATTTTACATGGATAACTTTAAAGATACATCAGTCAATACTGCAAAGTGTATCGTTTATCTTATCAAGGCAGTAATTAATACAGAAATTTGGTCTGATAAACTTAAAATTCAAATAATCCCTATTTATAAAAAGGGTGATAAAAAAAAACTATGATAATTATAGACCGATATCTATACTTCCATCTATCAATAAAATTATTGAAAAATTTTTTGCAATAAAAATTAACAAATACCTCGAAAAATATAACATTATCAATAGCAAACAATATGGATTCCAAAAACAGAAAGGAATGATACAAGCCCTATGTAACATTAATGAACAAGTAACGAATTCTCTTAACGAAGGTAAATTTGTGGGGCTAATATTAATTGATTTACAAAAAGCTTTTGACACTGTTTCTAGAAGCATACTCATTAAGAAACTTTCTTACTTTGGTATTAGGGGGAAAATGCTTAACATACTTCAAAATTATGTTTCAAATCGAATCAGCATAACTAAAATTGTTAATAAATATAGTCAGTCTTTACAATTTAACGATGGCGTACCTCAAGGTTCAGTACTTGGACCAATTCTTTTCCTTCTTTATATTAATGATCTAGCAATAGATATTAACTTAGTGCTGTTTGCTGATGACATTTGTGTTTTGGAAATGGACTTCAACTATAAAAATATGATGAAAAAATTACAAAAAAAGTTTAATGAGATTCTAAAATGGTGTTTTAACAACGAAGTGTATATTAGTGAAGACAAGATAGTCCAACTGGACATTAAAACACCTTATGCATCAATTGAAAATGAAATCAATTTGCAACTGTTCTCAGACTTAAATGATATAAAAACTTGCTCATATATTAAAAAGTCACCTCTGAGAAATATCTAGGTATGCAAATTGACAATAAGTGGAAGTGTGGAAAACATATAAATACACTAAGTAAGAAACTGAAACAAATAATGCCAAAA
>JAHWFP010183905.1:33464-58332 GCA_023313725.1 Lithobius niger | reverse complement strand
ATAAAAATTCTCTTTTCAAATCCAGGTAAAAAAACTAAAACAGTTAAAAACTTAATGAAGAAAAACATGATCTTAAACATTATGGGATTAACTAACTATGTAACACTTTTGAAACATTATTTTGGCTTAAAGAACAAATATGAAAAAATTAAAGGGACTTCTAAATTTCGTACAATAAAACTAAAAGTACCACTTTGGAGAAACCAATATGGTAAAATGAAACTAACACCCTACATTAATACGACTTTTAACAATTTACCAGAAAAAGTAAAAAAAATATTACTAATTTTAATCAATTAAAATTGGAGCTTAAAAATAATTATATAAACAATAATTGATGTATTTATTATATGTTGCTCCAAAACGAAACTATACTGAATATTGGATTGGGCTGGGGATGTCTATGTATACTTGTGTGTTTAAGTGTGTGCAGTGTAAATATTGTATGATTATTGATTTTTTTTTCTACCTGTTTTGTTTGAAAAGTGAATGATTATGAAATTTGAACTGTAGTGAGCACTTATAAGCATGTCTGCGCTTCGTGCTCTCATATATATTATGATTAAAAAAAAAGTTTAAAGCCACAGTGCTTCAAATATTTTTTCAAAAGCAGATGTACCATTGCAATGTACAAGTGTCGATTTCACTTTTAAATGAACGTTTTAATGAGCGAATAGCTTTTCCAACCACTAGTAAACTCCAGTTTTACATAGAAACTGCAATTCCAAACCACAGGCAACTGAATTTTAAAGATATTTGTAAATAGTTTTTAATGCTGATTTAATTAATTGTTTGTTTATGTTAAGTAAGGTAACTGGCTATATAGCTTATAAATAATCCTGTCTCAGATCATAGGATTTATTAATCATTTCTATTTAGCTACCACTAGATTAGACCATGCAACTTAAAACTTTCAACTGTTAGTAAACTGAAGTTTTAAACAGAAAGTTTAGTTCCAAACTGCAGACTACTGAATTTTAAGTTTACTTTTGAATACTTTTTGATGTTAATAATTACAATTTGTGTAACTGATTTAATTTATTAGCATTAAAAAATATTTAAAGTAATTTTAAAATTGAGTTGTCTGTGGAATGGAACTGCAGTTGCTACATAAAACTGCAGTTCCTACATAAAACTACATTTCCTACATAAAACTGCAGTTTGCTAGCAGTTGGAAATGCTGTTAAATTTAAAGTTTTAAACACTTCCTAAATTATAGTGAAGTTTTCATCAAATGTCATGGAGTTTGCAAAGTTTAAAACAAAAGAGGCCAATTGATTGTTTAAAATGAAGATCACCACTGCTTTATTTTAGCAATAATAATTAAAATACAGATTTTACAACCATACTATTAACTTTAACGAGTGAGTAGGAACCATAATGAGTAGCTAGAATCAGTAAGGTAAGTGAATTAGGTCGCATATATAAGTTAATATCCTAAACTAATACGAAATAGATTTGCTGAATAAAAATAAGTTCCGTAGTAACTGTCATTCTGTGAATTGGATTTTTTTTATTTACTGCAGTTTTATAAAGTGCAGTTTTTATGCAGAACTGCAGTTTCATAAAGTGAAGTTTTTAGAAACTGCAGTTCAAAAGTGCAATTTTATAGAACACAAAGTGAGTTCGTTGATAAACTGCAGTAATTAAAACTGCAATTTGTGTTCCATAAAATTGTACCTTAGAACTGCAGTATTTTTTTAGGTCAAAATTACAGCATTTTTTTGTAAGGGCGGGCAAACGTAACTCTATTATCTGTGTTAAAAATGACTTGAACAATCTCTGCTTGTCCCGAAGTTTGGTAGTTTGTAAGGCCCACGAGGAAGATCAGCCTCTATATCGTAAGCTACGCAATTTAGACCAGCTCCAAAAACAACTCGGGATAGAACTCCACAAGGCTGCAGTAGCTTTTCGTCCCGATGGATATAGCCTGGTTGATGTAAATGAATTTCAACAATATCTGACAACTAAAGGTTCCAAATCGTAGTGTTTGAAAGAGTTGGGACAAAATGCCAAATCACATGCGAAGGACTTCCAGCCGAAAAGAGTATATACTTGTTTTTTCATGACTGTCACTATGTCGGAGTTTTAAAACCTCGTTTTTTATTCGGCAGTCACTGTTATTGCCATGTTTGCATGAGGCCTTACGCTCACAAAAAACACCACAGCTGTCAGAAATTCAAATGCTACAGTTGTCATAGCCCTAAGTACCATTGTTTTCTCAAACAATGGGTCCTGTGTCCCATCTGCAACCGACTTTTTCGCAACAGTGAGTGTTTCAAAAGACATATTTTCATCCAGCTACCCTTTAAGGATGCAACGGTATGTGAATCTCTCCACAAGTGTAAGATTTGTTTTCTAACGTATCAAGGGAAACGAAATAACACCCCATCACTGCGGAAAAAGACGATGTAAGGGCTGTAAACAATGGTTTGAACTTGACCATCACTGTTTTATTCAACCCCTACCAATGCCTAAGAAGCTAAAGAAACCAGCATGTCTTGTAGTTTATGACTTTGAAACGACGCAAAACAAGCAGGTGTTCGACCAGAATGCGAAGGAATTTTTTCTACTTGAAGTAAATCTTGCAGTTGTTAATGTAGCGTGCAAACAGTGTTTTCGTTCTGACAGTTGCGTTTTATGTGGCGAAAAAGTTGTTGTTTTCGACAGCGGTCAGGTTACTTTGGACGATTTCTGTGAATGGCTATTTACCACGCACGGTAACAATGGAGACACATGTGCAGTAGCTCACGCAGTTTCGGGTTTTGACCTAATCATAATCGTTCGATGGGCCCTGGATCGAGGTGTTAAATCGTCCTTGTTTATGTACAGTGGAAATAAGATCCTCACAGCCACGATAAAAGGGCTTCGTTTTGTCGACTCTTATAAATTCATGCCACTAAGCCTAGCTAAATTGTCTGGCAGTTTGGGTTTGGATGCGTCAGTAAGAAAAGGCACATTTCCACATCATTTCAACACTGCTGATAATTATAATTACATATGCCCCTTCCCGACCTGAGTTTCTACGATCCAGATGGCCTAATTCCCACTGGTAAAGAGGAACTGATACAGTGGCATACTCAGCGGCGAGCTAACGGTGTCATTTTCAATTTCAAGAGCGAGTTGATCGCCTATTGCAACAACGATGTTGCTGTTTTGATGGCTAGCTGTATTAAATTCAGGGAGTTGATTCAAGAAATATGTCCGTTCATGGAACCGTTTCATAGTTGTATATCGCTTCCTCAACTGGCCATAACACTGTTCAGGACCCTGCACGTTCGAAAAAATACCATCGCCTGCATTGGTTCTCGAGGCCAGCACCCTGACAGACAGTATTCAAGAGAGGGCTCACGTGGGAAGCTACTTGGCGTGGCAACATGCCGAGAATGAATGCGAGGTCAAACTCAGAAATGGCAAATGGACGGTGGACGGTTTCAGTGCGGCTACCAATACAGTGTTCCAAATGCATGGCTGCTTTATAACTGGTTGTGTAAAATGCATACCGAACCGTTCCCAGATACTCCCGTTTAGTCAGCTGTCCACTCAAGATGCGTACGAAAAATGTATCATTCGCCGAAAGCTCTGGAGGAGATATTACACGTGAAATATGTTTGCAAGTGGTCTTGCGAGCTGCACGAAGACATGAATAAAAAATCCCGAATTAGCCGCTTTTGTGAAGACTTTCCCCAAGAAGACCCCAGTTCTGCAGCTCCGTGAGGCTTATTGCGGCGGCCGGGTCAGCACGTTCAAGCACTTACATTCCATTCAGGGCAAAGACGAGCGGATTGTTGCGAGGGACTTTTATCCTGCCTGCATGCTTTATGAGAAGTTTCCTACAGGCCTGTATCAGATCATTCCCGAGTTTGGAGGTAGTACGAATATAGACAAATATTTTGGGCTGATACATTTTGGCCTAGTCTCTACCTCTCAAACACAACAAGAAACTCATTTTTTGCTTGTGCAGAAGCTGTTTGGACTCCCCCTCCCCCAGACTACGTGTGTAAACACACGTAGTGCAGAGAGCGTTTGAAGGCACCTTTGTCAGTCCCGAGTTGCAGCAGGCCATGGAAGATGGCTATCGCATCGTGCAACTGTTGTGTGTGTACCACTTTCCACATAGCGAGCAGTACGATTTTGAACACAATGCTGGCGGGTTATTTACGAACTACATCCAAACATTCTACGCGCAAAAGCTGGAATGCGAAGGATATCCTAAAGATTGCACCACTGAAGCTGACAAAAAAGCTTATGTAGAGCGAGTGTACCAAAATGAGAAGATTGTCTTGAACCCTGAGCGTATTAGGTTTAATCCTGGCAGCAGGCTTATTGCTAAATCGCTCTTAAACAGCCTCTTAGGCAAACTAGCGCAAAGGGAAGACCAATCATCGACAAAATACTTTGAGGAACCGGGCTAGTTTTTCAAATTTTTGCTGAATGCGACAGATCGCATTACGGATGTGGATTTCAAGGCGGATTTATCACTGGTTCAATTCAAGCCGGACACAAATTTGAGCAAAGACAATTCAGCAGTGAGTGTCGTGGTTTCTGCATTTATTACGAGTTACGGGCGGCTGTAACTCGTAATAAATGCAGAAAACACGACACTCACGACACAATACGGGCAGCAGCTGTACTGCGACACGGATAGCATACTGGCCGTGTGTCATGTAAGGGCCTTACCATCGCCTCAGAGCGACCTGCACCTAGGCAGTTTAACCAACGACCTAGCAGCTTTCGGTCCCGAAGCCTACATTACAGATTTCTGCAGTAATGGTGCGAAAAATTACGGCTATCTCGTTCATACCAAAGAAGGGACGAAACAAGTTATTAAAATCAGAGGGTTTACACTCAGTTTCTGCAACGGCCATATACTAGACTTTAAGCTACTATCCAAAATGGTCCGTGGTTTGGAGGAATAGCACAATATTGCCATAATGGAGCCTCATAAAATTGTATGAAAAAACAATCACATCCTTACTACAACTCAAGCCAAATGCTACAAGGCTGTTGTTACGAAATGGTTCATGAACAGCCAAAGTTACGTATCGTTCCTGTGGGGGTACTGAAAAATAATAGCAGCGAGTGGCTGTTCGCTCCCATCGCTTAAAATATGTAGTGCCGTGTGCATCCTTCACTGTCAACGCAGTTATCTCCCTCCCTCTCTCTCTCTTATGCCGACTTTGTTTTTCTCCTTTTTTTCTTTCAACTCTTTTTTTCTTTTCATTGAAAATTTTAACATTTCTTTTCTTTATTTTTCTTTCAACATTTCTTATCTTATTCCACTTTTATTTTTCTTTCAACCTTCCCACTCACTCATGCCATAAAAGTTGTTTTCTTCTAGTTCTATAAAAAAAAAAGACATCTCTGTTTCTCTTACATCATTTTTAATATTAGAGGGAAAAAAGACACATTTAGTTTCTCTACCTGTAATTGAGAGGAGGTGGTAAAGCTGTTGATGTAACAACCATAGGTGTGGAGGGGGAGTGGGTGGAGGTGGAGAGGGGGGAGGGCCTGGTAGTGATAACTGTTTGCTGTTGCGTCGTTGTAGATGATCTGAAGGTGTTGATATTGTTGTTGTGGTTTCTATCGTTGTGAACGTTGATGACTGGAGGCTGGAAGGAGCTGTTGTAGTGGAACGTTGGATAGAAGAAGTTGGGCGGAGTGTAGTAGTTAGTACTGAAACGTAGTTGTTGTTTCTATTGTTGAGGTAGTATCGACAGCTGTTACTGTTGTAGTTGCTGTTGTTGTTTCCATTATGGGTGGAAGGAAAGGTGGGGCCGGCACTTGGAAAGTTGTCATGTCCATTGCCGGCAAGCGCCATGTTGATGACATGAGTGGAATGAAAAAATAAATTAAAAAAAAAAGCTGAGGGGAAACTGAACTGGGCGAAGGTTTGAGTAGCCAGTATGAAACTTCTTATTCTCTCTCTCACTAGCTCAATTCATTCTGTTTAGATTAAAAGCAAGTCGAATTTCAAAATAGTAAGCCAATGGCCGAGCTAGTTTTATACACCATCTTGGGGAGTCGTAGCTTTCGCATTGCTCCGTCTTAAGAGCAATCTCAGGTTTTCTTTTTTCTCCCTTGTTTGTTCAGCACTGAACACACTTGCCACTTCTACAATGTCATTGAAAGAAACATGGAATGGCGTGACGATATACCTTTCCCCTACTTCTCTTGAAATGGACAACAACTCCACGCTTGTCACGATGATAGAGAGAACTGGCCTTCGTGTATTAAGAAAATCTATAACGAGATAAAACACGTTTTCGAAGCAGATTTTCAGTTCTGCCACGTCACCAAGTATGCCGAACATCTGGACAAGTATGCCTACAGGACGAGTGTTTTTGCCGCTCTATCGTTAGGGAGAAAGTCTCACACTGTTGTGTATAAGAAAATGGGAGAGATTGGATGGCATAAAATGGAAATATTTCCGGGCGAAGTATTTTCGTGCGAGGGATTTTTCGACTTTTCGCCCAATTTTGCTTACAGAACCGTCCCAGCAATCGACATAGTGTTCAAATTAAAGCCCAATCCGGTTAAAAATTCCAACCCCTGTTCGTGCACTAAGGTCTAAAAGTTGTAGTTAGTTTGTAGCCCCTCTTCTTAACTTTGTGTAACTTTTTGTTTTTGGTCCTTTAGCCTCTCTCTCTTCCCTAAAATCGTAGTCTCGTTTTAACTCTGCGTTTTTTCCCCCGTTTCCTAAAGATGGTGGCTTCCAGTTCCAACATCTTTCCAATAAAATGGTAGTCACGGTCGAATTCAAGCATGTTCGGTATTTGGAAGATGCTAATCTCGGTCCGGTAAAAAAATCGGCCAACAAACAGCAGGTGCTTCGTTTGATTGGGCTATTAGACGACGAAACTGTCTTCACGGAGTCTAACACACTCACCGTGGGCCCTTAACGACACCGCTCCTACTAGACCTTGTTTCACGACCACCATGGAACCTGATTTCTTATTAAGCATGCAGCATCGCACGACCAGTCATTACAAGTTCACTTTTCCTCGTAGACCGAGGAAAAGTCTTACATCCTAACACTTACCGACGAAGACGTACGCTCACCCTCCCCCACTGATTTTTTTCTCTCCCTTTTTTTTTAGAAACTTCTATAAAGTACGAGACTTCCCGACCTAAATGTCAGTCTTTCGTCCTCCCATGACCGGGGGGTGTTAGCGTAGATCATTTTAATCAGCATCCCTACGTCAAACTGGGTAAAAATTTTATTTTCGTCTTGTTCTTGATCTTGAATTTCGTAGCCACACTGCTTAACAGACCCCTTCCTAGTCCTCCACCTTCTTCTTCTTTCGACGCGAAGCATGACTAGGCAGAAATTTGTATGGGTGCAGTGCCGGCCAATCGAACGGACGATGCTGTGCTAGCTTCCCTGAACAGGCACGAACTGTATCCTTTCCTCGAAAAGGCTAGTCTAAAGTCAACGCCTCCCTTTATTACCATATGCGAGCCGTCGTACGATCACTGCCTGTCTTATTCGACCAGAGAATGTTGTCTCTTGCCGTTCAAGCTCGGCGATTACGAGATCTCTTCCTCGTGATCCATCCCAATGTCTACCCATCGTAGAAGCCGCTCTGGAATACTTTTATTTCGACAGTTTAGAACGCCGTTCAACGCTATCGTTTCCGGCCCTACATCTTCGGGCAAGACGAGCTGGACTCTGAAACTGATAGACTGGTTGGACGAGATGACGGATACCAAAATCGAACAGTTACATTGGTATTACAACAACTACCAACCGTGGATGGAGAAGTAAAGGGACAAGATTCGATTTCACAAGGTACTTCCCATGCCGCCCGACCACAACGACGCCTCTGTAGAGAAACTTCTCGTGCTCGACGACCAGATAGAGAACGTGAGCAACGCGGGTTGCGACATGGCCAACTGGTTCACGCGTTTCGGACACCACAACAAGTTCAGCATCTGCTACTTGACTCAGAATCTGTACTGCCAGGGCAAGAACCAGCGGACCATCAAGCTCTACAGCCAGTACTACGTCCTGTTGCGCAACCTGAGAGACAAGCGACAGATCACTACTTTCGCTTCGCAGGTTTACCCCGGCACGACCAAACAGTTTGTGGAGACCTACGAGAACGCCATTGGCCTAGAGGATTTCGGCTACCTACTGGTGGACCTGCACTCGAAGTCGCACGACCTGACGAGACTCAGAACGTCTATATTTCCCGACAAAGCCCCTTGCATCGTTTATTCGCTCTGAGGACGAGATAGAAAGGATACGCAAGCACAGCGCTCTCCTACAGACACTCTGCAAGATCAACAAACGCCAGCAAGTAGCTTTACTGAAAAACGCTGACAAGTCGCAGATCGACTTCCTGTCAGAAATAGCTTTGAACCTGCTCAACAATCGACTCCCTGTCAGTCCGGCAGCCAGAATCAAGTTTAAAAGATATAAGAAACAAATCAGACTCATCGGCTCCAAGAAAGCATTGTTTAAGGCCAGAAAACGGGTCTGGTGTAGTCGGGAGGGTTCATTAAATACCTCGTCCCAGTGGCCGGAAGGACTGTTTAACAAGTAAAAGAAGCCAGAAATGAGTCTGCTACGGAAGATGGTGCTCCTGCCCGAAGACGAATATAAAATAAGTCGCCCGCCGATGCTGAACGCCACACTGGCGTTGGCCGCTCAACCTCACTGGTTTCAATACCTGCCCGAAGCAGCTCTCTACGGAAAACTGGTCGCCATACAGACTCTGATCGACACCATCCTGAAAAACGACAGCCTGCCTCTCGACTACAAGGCCTAATTCATAGGACAGTTGGTACAACAAAAAAACGCTTTCATGGAGCAGTTTAGAACCAGGTCGGCCGTCCCAGCCGCTGCCTCTATACCACAGCCGCTGCAACAACAACGACCCACTCGTCGTCCACCACCACCAGTACCGTGCTGAGACCCACGACTAGCCTCTCACCGCCCATCCTAACACCGTCCGTGCTCTCTCCCATATCACCGATAAAGAAGAAAGACAAGAAGAGGGCGAAGAGGCCCGTCTGTTCGACACCCGTACTGAGGAGGAGCGCTAAGGTCCAACACCCCCAAGACTGGAAACCATTGGAGCAATGCCTGAACAAGATATACTACAACGCTCTGGGAGAGCCCTCCAGTTACGGAACAGCGTCCAAACTACTGGCCAGAGCCAAGAAGGATGGGTAAAAATACGATATCGATCGGATCAAAGCGGTTGGAACGCCAGGATGCTCACATCATCCACAAAGCAGTCAGGTACAAATTTCCCAGGAACAAGATCATCACGGGTGGGGTGAGCAGTCACATGGAATGCGATCTCAGCGATATGATCAGCCTGAAACGTTACAACGAGCCGTACAGGTACATTCTCACCTGTATGGACGGTTTCAGTCGCAAAGTCTGGCTGGAATTATTGAAAACAAAATCTGCGACCGAAATGGTTCGCACTTTTGAAAAGATGTTTCGACGCATGCCTTCCACCCCTAGCTTTCTCACTTCGGACAAGGGTGCCGAGTTCTGAGCTCGGGCGGTCCAGGATCTCTTCGAGGACTGCAACATCATGTTCTACACCACCGAGAACGAAGACGTGAAGTCATCCAAGATTGAACGCTTCCAGAGAATTTTAAAGAGTCTCTTGCACAAACACTTCACCGCCAAAGAGACCTTGGAGTACGTGCCCGTGATTCAAAAGGTTGTGGACACCTACAACAAGAGCGTACACTCCATAACGAAAATGGCGCCCAACGATGTCAACCACAAAAACCACAAACAGTTGTGGCGCAAGATCTATGGCAGGGACTTGAAGAAGTTGGGCTGTGCCTTGGCTAAGAAGAAGAAAAATAACGTCCCTCTGGCCGTGGGAGACAAAGTCAGGATATCCATCGCGAAGGGCAAGTTCGACAAAGCTTACCGAGGCATGTGGTCCAGAGAGTTATTTTTCGTGACCCACATTCTGGTACCCAAAGGAGGGTTGGGGGCAAGTGACGGCGAGGTTGAAGGACTACAACGGGGAAATCATCACAGGGTGATTCTACCTGCACGAACTTCAGAAAGTGATTAAAAACGAAGCACCAACTACCACAGGGTAGACAAGGTCCTGAAAACGAGGGGGAAAGGACAAAAGAAAAAGAACTATGCTCAATTCGAGGGTTACGATGTCTCCCACAACCCTTGAATACCAGCCAGAGACTTGCAGAAACTGTGATGGAGGGAGATTCTTTCTACATGACTTTGCTGGCGAATGCCAGTCAGGACCTGTTTCTGAACAATGCACTGAACGACTACACCACCAAACTGGCGCAAAGAGTGAGCTTGACGGGCGACTGGGACGTGGGCCTCGCCGAAGTGCAATTCAGGAACTCGAACAACATGGTGAAACAGAGCATCATAAACTTGCAGCTAGGAACGCGTACCTACGTCAAGTTCCCTAGGCTCGATATCGACGTCTACTCGGAAACTAAAGCCGCCGCCAAAGCGGAATTGGAAGTTGGGGATAAGAGGCTGGACCAGGACGTGGTCATCGTAGGGGTCGACCTGGTGAATTACAGGATGAAAAATATTATAGAATTTCTCAACCTCTGGGTGGTCAAGACTCTCGAGCACCGCTCGTCGTGTTCAGCTTACGACGAGGACGAGCGGCTCGTGACTATCGTCAACAAGGTCCACATGGGGGTCAGACTGTGCTTTTCTTACAGCCTGTCCGTGTTTCTGGGATGGGAAAGAAAAGTTGGAAGATTCAAAGAGAGCTATTACGACGTCCTTGTGGAACTTAATACGAAACACGGAGGAGGTCCCGTGCCTACAGAGATTAGCAACAACCAATTCAACTACGGTGGGTGGTGGATGTACTACCTCACGTATCTCTTGACTCTGCCCGCCTATCTACCCCAAGGATTTTATCGCAGAGGGGAGGAGATCGTGGCCAGACTAAACCGCCTTATTCGAGACAGGATCGATGTTCAACAGTACCCGAAATTTAATTACAATGCGGGGCTACACTCGTCATGCCCAACCAAAGAAATAATGGGACTCATGACCGACAAGGCGTTGCTGAAGACGCTCGGTTTTCCAGGCATCAACATCGACAAATTTATCACGGGTGTCAAGTTGGGCAAAAAGTACCTTGCCTTGAAAGTTCTGAACAGTATTTTTGTATACAGCGACATTGTGAACGAGACTGTGGTGGGCGATGTTCTGGCTCCTTTGCTACGGGTAGTTAGAATAGACGAGGGGGATAGAATGCATGAGATCTTCACCAAACCTTACTTTCGTCCTCTCTCTAGGCGCGATTTCGAAATGGTGAGGGTCTACTTAATGACGGACATGGGGGAAAAGGTGCCATTCAGTTCGGGAGAGGTAGCGTGACGTTACATTTTACGCGACGTCCTTGAGCATGCGCGGACGAAAGCGGAGGGTTAAGAGGGCTAGGCAGAAGAGACCGAGACAGAAGGGTGGGTCTTTCGGGGGTCTTTTCAGTAATCTTTTCCAGACAGCTAAAAAGAAACCTTTCAACTTGCTTTTGCCTATTTAATAGCCTGTCGTTAGGATGAGAGCATCATTTATTTCCGGAAAGGACGACCGTTCGGACGTGGGAAAAACGAGATACACACGCCCTACGCTGTATTGGACCCTCGGGTATGCGTTGGTCACTATTGTACGAGAAATCAGATAGGTGGGGCCCCTTACTTTTCTGTCTGCTGCATACAGCGAGGATCGGGTTTCGGGGATTTCCTGGGGGGTGTGTTCAGGTCGGCTCTCTCCTTTATTAAAAACATTCTTTTCGGAGTAGGAAGGTACGCGCTGAGAAGCAGCTCTAAGCTGCTGGACGATGTTCAGGGGGACCTCCTTCAAGGAGGCTGCCAAAAAGAGGTGGAACACGGCTAAACGAGACGCTGTTGCGGTAGCGACGGGAGGACAGTCTGGAACAGGTCGAAAGAGGAAGAAGTGTTGCCTTCGAACGAAAGGCCAGTCGGGAAGGAAACGTCGTCGCTGCGGTCTGGTTGCCCTCGTACGACAACGCAAAGCCCCTTCACGCCATCTTCCGAGAAGTAAGGTGGACTTTTTCGACTAGAAATACCACGTCCGTCTCGCAAACTGGTCATTCAGAGCCCACCACGCTGTTGAAGCCAGACAGAGATTCGGTGCCCTGCACCAAAGAAGAGTTGGAACATTTCTCCGTGCCTCCGGTGCAGCTTACCGTGAAGGACGATACCTTAGTGGCCTACCATCCTCTTGCCACTCAAAGCGACGGTGCCCCATCGAGTTCGTAGTGCCCGGAGCCCCCGACTGCTTGCTGGACCTGAGCCAGTCTTACCTCTACATCCAATGCAAGGTGGTCAAGGGAGCATCGACGACATTGACCGCTGCTAACGCCGTAGCACCTACTCCTACACTCTCTTTTTTCACAGTGTGTCTGCGAAGTGAGCGGCAAGCAAATATCCAATTCGGACAATGGGTACACCTACCGTAGCTACCTGGAGACTCTACTGACCCATGGTGCCAATGCCGAAAACAGCCACCTTTCGATGCAGCTGTGGAAGAATAACGTTGCCGCACACTTTGACAAAGCCAGCATTGCGAACGATGCGAATAACCACGGTTTCGTGCATCGCAACAGTCTCGTCAAATCAGCAAGGTGGTCTATCTCTACGGCAGGCCCCATTGCGACCTATTCCAGCAATACCGGCTGCTGCTCAACAACGTCAACTTGAGACTGAAACTCACCAGAAGCAAGGATGCCTTCTGCCTGATGACTTCGGAAGCTAATCCGGACTACCACGTCAACATCACGAGTGCCAATCCGGACTACCGCGTCAACATCACGAGTGCCATCCTCTACATCCGCGCAGTCGTGCCATCCCCCTCGGTACTCATCGGTTTCGCGGAAGCGCTCAAGTCCAATACCGCCAAGTACCCCATCCGTCGCGTGAAGGTTAAGACTTTCACCATTCTCGCCGGGCCCCGCCAGGGCAATCTCGACAATGTCGTAATCGGAAACCTGCCGTCGTTCTGCCGGCTGGGTTTCATATCAAACAACGCTTTTAATGGTGCTTACGCCGCGAACCTGTTTAATTTCCACCACTATAACGTCAACTATCTCGCCTTGCAGGTGGATGGAAAAACGATTCCGACCATTCCCTACAAGCCCGATTACACCGATGACCTGTACGTGAGAAACTTCTTTTTTCTCTTCCAGTCGCTCGACAAGCTGACTTCCGACTTGACGCCTCGTCTCCAATACGCCGACTATCCGCTGGGCAATTGTCTGTACGCCTTCGACTTGACCACCGACAAAAGCCTGGGACAGTGCCACTACAATCTTATTAAGCAGGGAGCTCTCAGAGTCGACGTTATGTTCAAGCAAGCGCTCACAGAAACCATCAACCTGGTGCTGTACGTGGTCCACCAAACAGTTCACGAGATTGACCACGCCAGGAACGTGCTATACGAACACTAGAAAAAACGATGCAGACCCAAGAACTGAGGGCCGCGGCCAGATGTCACAGCAGGCTCGGCCCTCGTTTCGGGGGCGTTTATGCTTCCGACCAGCTGCCCGAGACACTCTCCCGAGAAGCTTACATCGTCAACCTGGACCCTTCGACGAAACTCGGTAGCCACTAGGTCCAATCTATTTCGACAAAAGGAAAGCGAGCGTGGACTATTTCGAGAACTACGGCTTAAAGCCTCGAAACATCCATATTTTACGCTCTCTCAAGAGAAACTCGACGTTCAAAACCTACAATCTCACGACGTTACATACAGGGGCCTTGCTCCGTCGTATGCGGACAATACTGCCTATACATTCTATACCAAAAGGCGAGTTGTCTGTCCATGAAATGCATTCTAGCAAAATTTAGTCGTATGGCGAAAGACGCCAACAACCGGCGAGTCGTTAGATTCATCAAAAAACATTTTAAATTAGATACGGCTGAGCCTTTCATCGATGCCGACTGCCAACAAACATGTAACCCCCTATCCGTTGGGGGGGGGGAGAGAGAGAGAGAATCGGGAAGCTTATTTCATGTACTCTTGCCTGTGTAACGGGTCTAGCTTACTGGAGCTTTACTCCAGCTTTTGTACACTTTTTTTACCATTGTATAACTTTGGGCCTAGTTTTCTGGAGCTTCACTCCAGCTATAAAGGAGACTGTCATCTTTCTCAATCCTACATGGCTTTTACCGCCACCCGTAGGAAGAGCAAAGAAAAGTCCGAGTAAGAGCCAACATCCTTTTCACACAATGGGCTACGTCAAAAGGAGACTGTCATCTTTCTCAATGCTACATGGTTTCACCACCACCCGTAGGAAGAGCAAAGAAAAGTCAGAGTAAGAGCCAACATCCTTTTCACACAAAGGGCTACATCAAAAGGAGACTCATCTTACTCTATCCTACATGGTTTCACCACCACCCGTAGGCAGAGCAAAGAAAAGTGTGGTCCGAGGAAGAGTTTGGGAAACTCTGAGCCAACATCCTTTTTTTTTGCAATACTTCAACCCTCCAACAAAGTCATCAGTAAAAAACTCGCATACAGCCAGCTGAACTGGATGTGTTTCTAAACTCTGAGCCAACATCCTTTTCGCACAAAGGGCCACGTCAAAAAGGAACTGACATCTTTCTAAATCCTACAGGGTTTCACCACCATCCGTAGGAAGAGCAAAGAAAAGTGTGGTTCGAGGAAGAGTTTGGGAAACTCTGAGAGCATAAGTGTTACTATTCTACACACTACGTCCTAGCCCTTTTCAACTTCAACAATAAGTGATATCGGAAAAAAAGGTTGTGTCATTTTCACGAATTTAAATACAACATGAGGTTAACACACAGATCGTAAGTTCATGCTTTTGCGTACACTACACTATACAAAACTAATATCCCGTTGCCTCCATACTTTTGTACACCAGTATATCCCATACAAAACTTCCAATAGCCTCGTAAGTCTATGCTTTTCGCGCTGATGTATGCAACATCAAAATACTACCGTCAAAGCTTTCTGTCAGATGTTAAAAAAATCTCCATAGACTTTAACACGTAACCACCACCTAAAACGGGGTATGAAAAACCTCTAATATACTAATAGCAGCAAAAAGATCTCCGACAAATCAAAAGATTTTTCTCTTTCAGTCAAGATGTAGATGAAGATGGAACCAGCCTTGATCCTACGGCCCCACAAAATTTCTTTCAGTCAAGAACCAAGGCACTTTGCTTTTGTTCACAACCTTTACTAAAACTCTCCAATAGCGTTGTGAGTCCATGCCTTTGTACACACTGCAAACCATACTAAAAAGCTCCAATATCATTGTGAGTTCTGCATATGCTTTCGTTCACACTTCTCTTTCAGCACAGACGAAGATGGAACCATCAGTAAAACTTTCTCTTTTAGTACAGATGAAGATAGGACCAAGTACAAATGAAAATAGTTTACATTCCCGTACAAACTGTCTCAATACCCTTGAAATGTTACCCCAGCCCATGCTAGCCAATTTTGTTCGCTAGCCAGTTGGACCCAACAAAATATCATTAACCTCCCACCCCATACATTGCACCACCATACTATCGTGCGCACAACATCCCATACAAAACCATCCCACCTAATGCGCGCACAACATCCAATACAAACAGCAGTAGCATTGGAAGTGTTACGGAAAGGTTGAGCATGACCCTTATTAGTATAGATTTGTGTTAGAGGACGTAACACAAAGACGTACTAGTCACTCCTAGGGTCATATAATACTACTTGGCTAAGAGCGTGGCACAGCCAATAATGCTTTATTGTTTACATTTATTGGCGTTGCAGATATAAAATATTAATAATTAATATCGCACCCGGCTTTGCTACTAACATACAGGTTTTGAACTTTGGTTTAGCGCTTTTGCACGTTAATTTGACACTTTTATACTTCGATTTAACACTTTTGTACTTGAATTTAAAGCATTGTAATAACTAATTTGTTTTATTCTCTGTAAAGAATGTGAAATTGTACGAAATACGCTTACACAGAAATTTTTTACAGCATAAAAAATTTGCAGCTGTAATGAAATTTCGCTGCAACGCTCCCGAAACTCTCCGAAATATCTATGGTACTTTAAATAAATGACGATTACAGTAAGAGCGGCGTATGAAGCGAAAACGAAAGCGAAATGACGATTGCTTTGCAAATACTAGCTGGTTTATGCCACTTGAGGCCAAGAGAGTGAGTGATGATTTCACAAGGATATTTGGCCAGTAGTGCGGGTGGCGAAACCTATGTTAGAAATGTTGACAGCAATATTTCTGAATTTGATGTACGTACGGCAAATATAGAACAAGTAGTACCAAGAATTTCTTGGTAGTACTAAACAAAGAGCCTGCAAGGGAAGCCACGGACCGACAACGAGTCGCAAGGGGGAGCTACTCAAAAACATCAAAAGAATCAAAATCATTGCTGAGCTTGTAGCTGACGAAAGAATTCACAAAGAGGAACTGTACGTAACATCATTTGGAAAAAAGTAAATAATACGAAAATATCACGACTATTTTTTAAATATCGCTGCACTGCATTTTTACAGTAATATAAGTGGCAGACATTTACAAAATTAGTAAGTGGGGGAGTGGGGGGGGGGGAGTGGGGGGGGGGGCAGGTAGAGGCACTGCAAAAGTTGTGACGAAACGAGATGAGGATGGGACTTTTAAAAAAGGCAAAACTTGCTTGACGTAATCAACCGCAATTTAGCCAAAAACAGTCCTAGCAATGTATTTTCAGCTGGACGAAAATTTGCGAATTTATCGATAAGTCGCCAGATAATGAAAAAAAATCCTACTTAGAGGTCTAACGCTTAGTAAACCGTGATTATGAAATCCGGTATTATAGGAGTCCCTCCACTGCCACCAAAGGTTCTTAAAATTTATAAAAAAAATTACCAGCGATCGAATTTCGAAAGCCTTTACTCAAATGGAAATTAGCTACGTCAACGGAAAATATTATCCACCCAAAACCAAAACTGTTGTAAGAGCAGCCGCCAAGTTTCCAAAAAGGGTCGGCCTTTCAAAGTAGTGATATCATTCAACCAGGGAAAGGCCGCCAAGGTTAATCCTATTAGCCAAGTTAATCGCACCTACTAATAGTTCGAAAGTTAAATGAAAACTAGAAGTTTGCTACTAGCAGTAGCAATCTTCAAGTTTCATTTTACGTCCAAAGTATTATTCCGTGCGATTAACTTGGCTAATAGGATTGACCTTGGCGGCCTTTCCGTGGTTGAATGATATCACTACTTTGAAAGGCCGACCCTTTTTGGAAACTTAGCGGCTGCTCTTACACCAGTTTTGGTTTTGGGTGGATATCACAACTTTCATAGGCCTGTGAATACAAAGAATTCCACTGTCTAATAGTCACCTCTACCTTTTTTGTCTGGAGTGTCTATAAATTTTCTAATCCATAATTTTTACGTTTGCCATTGCCCAGTTAGCCGTTACACCAGCCAAGTGGACATGGTTTGGCTTATTGTATGCCCATGTTTCACATGCTAAAGTCTATTTATTTTAACCCGATTTTTGAGCTCACTGGCTAACAAATGTTGATTTTCGTTCGCTTCGCTCGCTCACTCAATCAGCGCATCCCCCTTCACTTGGCCCTCCCGAGATTAACGTTAATCATTCATTCATGAACACATACTACAACCTCACGGAATGGTAAATATTCATACAGTTCTAATATTCCGGTGGCAGACGAAGTCACCAGCTGTTTAAAATTACTCGCCAGTTAACACTAGACTGCAAGAACAGTAAGTCCACATAAAATAAAATGTCCGCGTCACGTTATTGAGAACACGTTCCCACCTGTGCTGACAATGTGCATTTTGTTTCCTAATCTTCTTTCCAACAAAATTGTCCCTTTTATCGTGGTGGGGCAGATAATTCAGTATGGATTCGTGTACCGTAAAAAAAAAGACCAAACCTTTGCAATAAAAGCTAAAGATATTCTGTCTCTTAGTGAACCACCTATTTGCAAAAACAGTGCATTCTGACATTAAGTACTGAAACGATAAGCGTGTAACACTTAAGCATGTTATAATCTGCTGTTGGATGACAATACAAACAATGGTTATAACAACAATTTTGCACTTACGAGCCACTTCAGGGCCACGTGCTTGTAGCTGCAACCCCCATTTTAGAAAAAGGCAATTCCCCATATGACGCTTTACCTGTCTGCCGAAATTTAGATCTGGCGACTTTCCCTAATGAGCTGTAGAGGTGTCTTAATACCTTATGAGAATTAAAATGGGAGCCTGGTGATGAGCAAGTTACTAGTTACCAGTAACACTCAACGTTATTGAGGGCACATTTTCTCCATAAAGAACACGTTCTCACATTTTCGTGTTGAGGTTTTCTTTGTTACTGGACCCAAGACACCTGATTCAAACGATTTGCAAAGATTTCTACCGCATGGGGAATTTACACCAGTATGCTGAAATCACGTATAAGTTGGTTTCAGTTAAAAGACAGTTTGCTAGTGAGCCGCCATCTGACAACGATTACACTCTAACAATTACGCTCTAACAATTAAGCTCCAACAACAATAAAACGTCTACTTGGCGGCGACACACTAGCGCCAAAATATTATGATGAAGCGTGTATTATTTAATCACTTCCTAACAATGAAAATATTATGTTTGTAGTAATTTCTTTCTTTTTATTATGTGACCTGGTACAGTACCGTCGTGTTAACACACCAAGCCAACCATGTTCAAGTAAAATACAATACCAGAATTGTTACTGGCTCTGCATCGAAGGTTATATACGGAAAAACGTTACCTGCAAGTAAGTACCACAACATTCTAAATCAGGTGAAAACGGTAAATTGCTAAACCTTCCTAGAGAAGAAATGTTTTAACCAACTTAGCAAAAGTTGCTTTTCGTATCCCAGATTGTCAGTACCTACCAGTTCACTTGGGACATTACCTACTATTATTGTTCCACCCCTAGTAGCTGAACACCCGCATTTTGGCCGAACAACATGCTCGAGTTAAAAATGGCTGTGGTCACAGAGCGTGAAATAAACGAATGGATTTAGTCCTAACACGTGCCACCTCATAGAGCGCTAAAATATGAATAACATGGGTAGTTAGTAATTACCAGTACAAAGGTTTTAGTCTTTTGTACGACCGAAACGGCTGAGAAGACTGTTGCAGCGACTATGTCTATCCGTCATAGGCCTACTCGCGACCCAATTCTACCGATTAGCTACTACTTACGAAATTGAAACGGCAGGTAAAAAAAAATTAGGCCAAAAGTTGAACATTAGACCCTAAATCACATTGCCATGCCAACGTCAAATCCCATTTCCGTTTGCTCTCCGTTTAATCTCCGTAGCATTTACTCTCTTACGAAATTAAAACGGCAGATAAAAATTAGTCCTAAAAGCTTACAATTACGCCTAAAATCTAAAACTAGGCCTAAAAGCTAACACATTTTTAAACGGTAATAGTGATGGTTCTTACTTTTAAATTATATAATGGAGAGTGCTGTTATGTTGCGTGAGCGAGGTGTGCCCCTCAACATTTCTGGAATTGGCCGAGACCGGTGAAGACCGGTTGCGACTAGGCAGTCGATGCAGCCACTTGCTTACAATTGTAGTCTTCAGTCTGCAACGACTGTGGCCGTCCGTCCGTCTGTCCGTCGCTTTTTTCAACTTCAGAATGGGTACCAGATAAAGACGAAACGGTCTTCACCATTAGTTTCAGTGACCAAAATGTAGTTAAAAAACATGGCAAATTAAAACAACATTGCTTTCTTATAGCTAATAGGCTTTCTCGAGGTACTAAATGAAATAACATTTGTTAGTCGCACAACAGCCGTAACATGCAACCTTAAAAACAAAAGGATTTCGTTAATGACACATTTAAACTAGGGTCTCGTCGCCATGCTGCATGGATGAATGGCCCCCTACTCGCCAATCAAATTCTCCGTTATCTGTTATACTTAAAAAATTAAGACGTCAGGTAAAAAAAATTAGGCCTAAAAACTGAAAAACCGCGGCAACGTCAAGTTACTAAACGATTGGTCGCTACTGCGTCATCAACAATACTGTATTATAAAGTCTCTCCCGTCACTCTGCTTACTGCATACCACTGAGCTATATATGTGGCGTTCGGAGAACACTGTATCTGTGTGCCGAGGGTCGCACCATGTTGTTGCTACTACGAAATTAAATCGGCAAGTAAAATATAGGCCCAAAAGCAAACAATACGCCTAAATTCGAAAGGCCTAAAAGCTAACACATTTTTAACCGACAATTGTGATGGTTACTGCTTTTAGATTATATAATAGAGATTGCTGTTGCAGCGCATGATAGAGGTGTGTGCCTCAACATATATGGGAAGCGGCAGAAGTGAACAGAAGACCGGTTGTGGCTAGGTAGTCGCTGCAGCTGCTTGTTTATTTTTTTTTTGTTATTAGAGAGACAATGTAAATCTATAAATGTCACTATAAAGTAGTCTGAATTTTTGAAAACAACTTGGGATCATCTTCGAGTAAGCAGCGTTGTGGTCATATTGATACCTCTGCCTCCACTCACTTCCTGTTCCTTGTATAAACTATTTATCAGACAATGTATTATTGTTATAACGTTACTCATATTTAACTTTACTTTAATTTCTGTTTATTTGAAGAAATTTATTTGTGGAAATTTATTTATAAAATAAATAAAAGTTATTTGGTGCTAATAATACACCCAAAACCAAAACTGGTGTAAAAGCCGCCAAGGTTCCAAAAAATATCGGCCTTTCAAGATAGTGATATAATTCAACCAGGGAAAGGCCGCTACGGTTAATCCTATTAGCCAAGTTAGTCGCACCGACTAATAGGTCGAAAGTTAAATAAAACTAGAAAACTGCTGCTCGCGGTAGCAATCTTCAAATTGTCATTTTACGTCCACGACGCCAAAGTATTATTCGGTGCGATTAAGTTGGCTAATAGGATTAACCTTGGCGGCCTTTCCCTGGTTGAATGATATCACTACCTTCAAAAGCCGATCCTTTTTGGAAACTTGGCGAATTTTTCCAGTTTTGGTTTTGGGTGGATATAACAACTTTCATAGGACTGTGAACGTACAAAAGGTTACATCGTCTTATCTTCATCTGCACCTTTTTTTCTGGAGGAATTTTATATCTATAAATTTTCACATTGATAATTTCAAATTTACCATTTCCGTTAGATTAACAAAATTGACACGGCTCAGTTTATTGTACGGCCATTCTTCACGTGCTGAAGTTTCTTCAATTCCATTTTTGCAGACACTGGCTAACAATCGCTGATTTCCTTAGCTTCGCTTACTCAATCAACGCATGCCCTTTAGTTGTTTTGTTTATCTCTGCTGCTTTTCCTTACTTTTTTGTATTTCGGCAGCATTAGGATTTATTCTCAACATCATATATATAAGATCGCTAAATCGGCTTCCGGTACAACTTCCGGTCCACTGACAGAAATTCCAGAAAAGTAGTAATAATAATAGTCAGACCGTGAAAGTAGATGCTACGTTAAAGGTTGGTGTATTGGTTGAATTTAGATATTCGGTTAACACTTTAACTGCAGTTAGGTTTATCAGTTAGGTACGTGACACCAACTTCCGTACAATCGGTGCAACTTCCGGTCCGTCTTCCGGTTCACTCACACAACCCAGAAACCAATAATAAAAATAATCACGTTACCGTGAAGGTATTTAATATGTTAAAAATTCGTTTAGGCTCGTATGGTTGTTGTGTTGGTTAAATTTAGGTATTAATTAACAGTTAACAGGCGAGGGTTCACGGTCAGTTCCGGCAAGGCTCTCACGCCCATGGACAGACTGCGCCATCTATTGTCAATATCGAAAACCATATTGAGTTTTACGGTGTTTCAGGTTTGGTTTGGTTTGGTGATTTTCGTAGGTCCTCATCACTCCACTCACAGTTGTCTCAGGTGTTCCGCTTTTTAGGTGTATTTTTACAAAGACACAGGTATATCGCTTCGAAAATCGTATATTTATCGCTACTTTGGGTTAATAGTCAATACCATAACACAACGCGCCGTTTATGATTCATTTATGCGATCACCATTTACGCCGCTCAATGGTCAACTGAGATTGAAGCTGCCTTTCTCGCTGCCGAGTTGGCCATGCGCAGTTTGCGGGTACTACAAACTACAAAATGTCGTCGCTGACGGTCACTCTGGTGCTTCAGGTATATAAGAAAGCTTTAGTCAACTAAAATGTACTGTTTACAAAGTTTCAGTACAAAATACACAAAAACGTAACCAGGGATGGGATAGGGCATATATCTGTGGAGAGGGGATAAACTGTCTAAAGATACATTACAAAAATAAAAATAAAAAACTAGAGTGATCAGTGGTGTACGGAGGAGGGAGGGCCTATAATAAGAGGGCAGAAGTAGGAATGGATGGTAGCTGCCCTGAGGTGAATTGGGGTGAATTGCCCTGTTCCAAACCCCAGAGATAAATCCGTTTTCCCCAATATATCCCCTCCCCATCTCTGGCCACTCTCCATTTTGTTATAAATCTTTCCAGAGGGAAGGCCCAAATATTTACCTCAGTCGCTCATACCTCAGCTGTTCCTCCCTACTTTTTTCGTGACACATGTATAGGTGAAATATTCCTTCGGTAGTTTTATGTTTGCTGAAACCATTTTAACATCGTCAGTTTGGCCTATAGGCTTTTGATATGGTTGATATTCGCATACATCACTTCGACAATCATGCGCAATCATTTCAACAATCATTTCTGTGCTGTTAAAAAAGTAAACAAAACGTCGGTGGTGCCCAGTTTCGACCAGCTGTTGCGAGCAGAATGAAGTCACGGACGATGGGTGGAAAATAATGGGTGAAGCTTTTCAGGACAGCATGTTTCTCGAGAGTGCCTTGAGCCTTATTTATTTCTACCAGCATGAACATGACTGGTAGAATAAAAAAAAAAGAGATGAGCATTACAAACCAGGGATCATTAGCCGTCGGTGGGGGGGGGGGGAGGGGTTAGTATTTGAGTCACAATAAGCGCTGATATTTCCGCCAACATGAACTTTGAAGAATAAAGAGAGTATCATTTAGCAGTGGGGGGGGGGGGGGGAGATCTGAGTCACAGGATGCGCTGCCTGAGTGAGCGAGACGAACGAAAATCAGCATTTGTTACCAGGTATGCGCAACAATTTGAAGAAACTTATTTCGTTCGAACATTGACGCACACATCAGCTACCATACCTAACCAGTGTTGCAAACCGTGCATTCAACACCACCCGTGCATAGCACGGGCTTCAGCTAGTCATATATATAAAATCGCTAAATCGGCTTCCGGTACAATTTCCGGTCCACTGACAGGAATTCCAGAAAAGCAGTAATAAAAATAGTCAGACCGTGAAAGTAGATGCTGCGTTAAAGGTTGGTGTATTGGTTGAATTTAGGTATTCGGTTAATACTTTAACTGCAGTTAAAGTATATGTAAGATCGTTAAATCAATTCGGTACGTGACACCAACTTCCGTACAATCGGTGCAACTTCCGGTCCGTCTTCCGGTTCACTCACACAACCCAGAAACCAATAATAAAAATAATCACGTTACCGTGAAGGTAGTTAATACGTTAAAAATTCGTTTAGGCTCATATGGTTGTTGTGTTGGTTGAGTTTAGATATTAATTAACAGTTAACAGTCGAGGGTTCACGGTCAGTTCCGGCAAGCCTCTCACGCCCATAGACACACCGCTCCATCTATTGTCAATATTGAAAACCATATTGGAGTTTTACGGTGTTTCAGGTTTGGTTTGGTTTGGTTATTTTCGAAGGTTCTCATCACTGCACTCTCAGTTGTCTCAGATGTTCGACTTTTTAGGTGTATTTTTACAAAGACACAGGTGTATCGCTTCGAAAATCGTATATTTATCGCTACTTTGGGTTAATAGTGAAGACCATGACACAACGCGCCATCTATGATTAATTTACGCGATCACCATTTCCGCAGCGCAATGGTCAACTGAGATTGAAGCTGCTTTCCTCACTGCCAGTTGGCCATGCGCAGTTTGCGGGTACTGCAATACAAAATGTCGCTGACGGTCACTCTGGTGCTTCAGGTATGTAAGAGAGCTTTAGTCAACTAAAATATACTGTTAACGGAACTGAACTGATTTTAATTATTTCGTAATAGCTAATTTAGTTCGGGCGCTAAGAACACAAATCGAAGGCCTACGCAAGGAAATAGAAGGCCTGCGTCAAGAAAATGACGAATTGCGTAAGTTGTCTTACTTGCCCTTGCACTTTCCCTTGCAATGATAATGCATTGGCCTAAATATTTATTTTTTACAGTAACGCAGAACCCAGAAATAAGACCTTTAAAGCGGTGCTTAGAGATCGTAACACGTATGGTTAACACTAACAGCAGTTAACAGTCGAGGGTTCACGTCAGTTCAGCCAGCAAATAACTTTTTTTTACTAAGACGGGCCAGATCCGAAGCGTCGTTCGGATCTCAGGAGTCATTCGCATCACGTTTTTGGATGGCCAGATCAAGATTGGCCAGCTTTCGGTTGCCCGGGCAATGTTTTGGGTGCGGGTTTCTGATGTTATGTAATTAGCCGCAGCGAGTACGATAAAGCGAGCGAGGCAGGAAATTTGTAAAAATACGGAAAATTGAAAAATCATCATTTTCTTGGGATCTGGTAGGTCTGTGGGAAAAAGTGTAGACAGACCACGCCATCTATTACCGACATCGAAAACCATAAACCAAAAAAGGCAAGGCAAGGCAAGGCAGGGCAGGGCAGCAGCGTGTACGATGCCATCTACCGCTGATAACGTGGAAGAATATAATGGGGGAGTGGTCATTACATAGAGGAAATCATTAGCAATGGTGATGGGCCGGGGGGGGGGGGG
>JAHWFP010183905.1:18631-33064 GCA_023313725.1 Lithobius niger | reverse complement strand
ATTTTTTGGTTATTAGCAAAAAACCCGTTTGCTCGTGGATGCTCGTATTGTTGCGTAACGTGCATCCCTTTATTCTTACGTAATCCACGGCAACATAAATGTTTATTTATTTTGTCCTTCGTTACAGTTCAGCTTTTAGTTCGTTCAGGCTTTTACAAAGGACCAGTGTTGACTCTTGAAGCCATTGTTGGTTGAAATCTTTGGTTGCAACTTGGAAAAGAAACGAAATTTAAATTCCCTGGTAGCGAAGTTCAAAACCCTCCCACGCATTTGTCCTGATTCCTACAACCCCCAAACCAACAAAAGGACCATGTTCAGATCACCATGCATCCGTGTGTAAATTCAGCTACGTAGGCGTTCTCAATTTTGCGCTAGCCGTGAGCCTATGGGCCTATGAGTCTATGGGATTTAACATGGGAAAAAAGTTATTAGCTAGCTAACTAACTATGAGATCAAACCTCTAAACGACTAATGCGCAAAAATTATAATTATTTATGCCAATAGATCGCCAAAGAAAAATTACAAGATAGTAACTTAAAAATTATAAAGTGCGATTTTAAAATACGTAAATCATACCGGTTTGTGACGACACAATTAATGCGTTCATGCTGGTTTGTCTATTACGTGCAACGCCAACTGAGACAGTAGCTGCGTTCTTCGCTACGAGGAACGCAGCTACTATCTCAGTTGACCTTGGCGATGGAAATATGGAGGATGCGATCAGCGCGTGGCTGATTAACGACTGTAACCGTAAGGCCTTTCTGTCGAGACCTGAACACTGCCCTTGATTTTTGTTCAGGCTGTTGTGACTTGGGTGCCCTTTAGTTTTATGCATTTTTCTTATGCTTTTGCAAATTGTATTGTAGCTTTCATTGTAGAAACTCTACTTATTTTCTAATTTCTTGCGGAGGGAATCAGTGGTATTAATTTGATATCCTTCCCTCTGCATTGCCTCTTACATGTGGCAATAAGTGTCTTTTTATTATTATTATTATTATTATTATTATTATAAGGCAGGCGGAAAGTTATAAGGCAGGCGGGATGTTGCTTTAAAATTAAAGGTTTAGTGAAAATCGGATAAGGTTCCAAACCGTGCAAAAACACAGACGGGTTCGCTCACTCAATCAGCGTTTATTAGCCAGCTAAAAATAATAAACGATGCATAAACTGCTGGAAGATTAAAATTAAAGTATAAGTGAAACTCGGAAAGTCGGATTCAAAACAAGCAAATGTACACAGACGGGTTCGATTACTCAATCAGCGTTTGTTAGCCAGTAAAATTAATTGTTTAAACGATGCATGAACTGCTGGCATAAACCGCTGGAAGATTAAAATTGAAGGATTAGTGAAACTCTCCTAAATATTCAAAACGCACAAAAATACAGACGTGTTCGCTCATTCAATCAGCGTTTATTAGCCAGCCAAAAATAATTTAGCGCACGAGTGGTGGGTGTTTTATGCACTGTTTGTAACAAAGGGAAGGTGGAGGGATTTGTTTTATGAAACAACCAGCGTATAGCTAGCCTGGAAATTCTGATGCACCGTTTGCAATTCTGATGCACCAATGGGGGGGCTTGTGTTATGAAACAGCCAGAGTAGCTGGCCTGGAAATTCAAATGTAACTTCTTAAAGGAAGGGCAAACACAACAACAAAGGTTCATGCATAATAGACATAAATGACGCTCAGTCTTGTTTGTAATTAGCTGTTAAACGTTGTCTGATGAAAAATGAAAGTTATGTTGATTTTTTTGTCAAAGAGCTATTTAAAGAAGAACGACGGGACTCACCGTTTGCGAGTAGGTTTCAAAGCTGATGGAAGTGAACGCTTTGCAACAAAGTTTGCAATACTGAAACCCACAATCCTGAACTCGGGTCAATTCGCTGAATAGAGAGGCATTATCGACTTCGGTAGTTCCGTTACTTTTAGTCTAGCATTCAAGGTCTAGCTAAATTGTCCCTCTCATCGTCGTGGGGCAAATAACCCAGTTTGGGTTCGTGATTACGGGATAGAACTTGTGCAAGCTCAATTGTTGATGGACTCCATGAGATGCGTTTCTAAAGAAAGAGTTGCCACCCGATGATTGAATTGACTTAACGCTGCATCTTTGTTTATTTTGTGTAGCTCTTTAGCCATGCCTGCTTCTGTGCTTTGTTCTCTGTCTTTCGTTTTCCTATACTGGCCATTAGTATGTAGCTTGTGAGTTGTATTAGAAATAGAAGTAAACAAGTGGCTGCAGCGACTACCTAGTCGCAACCGGTCTTATGTACACTTCCACCACTTCCCATATATGTCGAGGCGCACACCTTTATCGTGCACTACAACAGCGATCTCTATTATATAATCTAAAAGCAGTTACAGTTCCGGGTTAAAAATGTGTTAGCTTTGAGGCCTATTTTAGATATTAGACGTAATTGTCAAATATTTTTTACCTGCCGATTTAATTTCGTAAGTAGCAGCAACACAGTGCGACCAGAGGATCACAACCGTACTAGAAACAATGCACTCTAAACCTTCGCAATGAGCAGTCCTTCTGGCGCTTGGCCGATGCCAGCAAAGCTTACTTGGTGCCAACTAACTTCCGGTTCTCGTATGATTGAGATTCACGAGAGGCCAATGCTTAAAATTAATAAATAGATTGTATTCTATTTATTTATTTATTTTATTGACAAAATTATTGTAACGCCTTATAAAGAGCATATCAGCAATTTCAGATTAAGACAACAATTTTAAAACCAGAAGAAACATGGGGGCGCTTATGGTGCAAACCTTGCATACCGTTCTCACCTCTGTTCTCGCCTGAATGAGAGTTGCAGGGCTGACAAAAGGGGGGAGTAAGTGTGGCTTCTGTCTCTAGGCCCATGTTTCCGGTAAATTGCTCGCCGAAAATTGCTCCCTAATCTGAGGGTAGTTCTGTGACCATTTCAATGTATGGAGAATCACTCAAGTGGATCATGTAGGTAACCTGTCCAATATCAAAATGCACTAGGTTGATAACCTGTCCACGTGGGCATTTGGCCGCCATGTTGGAAAATGGCCACCAAAAAACGGATTTTTCCAAATAACGCCGTAAATACAAATATATTAAAAGGACAATGTGAAGCAAAGTTGTAAAAAAAGTAATTTTAAACAACTTCCCAAGAATGACATTTCCTGAAAAAATTAATAGTATAGACGCTACAGCTATTTTTAAAAGTAAAATATAGATTTTTGCTGTATTACATGCATTTTCACCACTTTTACGTTACTAGGACATCATCAAACGACTATAGCTGGGCCCCTATTTAAGTTATCTAAATTTTTTGGACTTTGCTGAAAAGAACACATTTCAGCCTTTCCATCTAGCCTAGTTGTAGCGAGCTAAGTTAATTAGACAGATAGCAGAAGTATTTTGAAGTAGATAAACATTAATACTGGACAGGTTAACTATAACGCCCAACTTTGTTGATTGTATTTCTAAGTGGTTATAGAAACAGCTTTCCTTACATAATTTATTGCAAAGCTTTATTATCTTAATATACATACAGGATATATAATAATATACATATAATTATATTAATAATAATAATATTTAATGAATGGTGGTGACGTCACGCCAACACATCCCCATACTAAAAGTGTAGTCGTTATATACGGTTAATCTGAAAACCCACACACGTCACTGTGGGTTAATTTTGATAACCTAACATTTTTTCCGGGGTCTACACAACCCCTGCTCCAGCCGGGGTGACATGTGACATATAATGACCGACTTTCCAAAACTACCGTACACAACACAAATTCAACCAGCATACCCCATTGCAACCAACATAAACAGGCACATTTGCAACCTGCGACATTTATCGTACTAACACGAAAAAAAAAAACCTCGAATAGGCTACTATGCTAGGCCCCCACCCATGGAGGAATGGTCCAACCCGGACCCGGCAACCTTTCGATCTGAAGGTACGAAAACTACGCTACTGACACTTCCTAAACACACCTAAAAACCTACGAGACTCAAGCGAATAGCACATTTTATACGCTATATCTTATTTGAACTAATAAAGTAGAAAAAATACGGTTTTACCTTAAACACACAAGTCGGTGGCTGGGACTGGATATAGGGACGTCCTCCCGTACATGAGACTTTCGTAGACAGGAAGTTTAAACCGGAAGTTTGAGTTCAGTAATTTACATTATGATTCACAAATAAAATTTTCAAATAAAATTGTTTTAAATCTCAAATAACTAGATATGTTAGCTCGACGTCACACCTTACCATTAAAACACATATCCGTGAGGTCTAGCCGATTTAACGGCGATATTTGCTCATCTGCTCAAAACGGCTAGTCTAATATCTCGGGTGTGGATGGAAATCGGTACTCGTGCTTTCAGCGCTCGTGCGATTTCCCTCCACCCCCACGATATTGGACTAGCCGTTTCGCGCAGACGAGCGAATATCACCGTTAAAACGGCTAGACCTCACGGATATCTATTACATAGTTGAAAATAACGGAATATAGTATGATGATGAATTATTACATAATAATAATTCGCACATTTTTTGTATTCTCACATGTGAAACTGACTAGATGGATCATCAATTGAATCCTATTAACCTAAAAAGATCTTCCCAGTGAGGAAATCTTGTTGATTTATGTATTATATGTCAGCAAAATACAGGTGAAAGTGTAACGTCAACAAAAAACGGCTGCCAGCGCATCAGAGGTGCTGCAGAACTTCACGAAGATCATGTTCTTGCGCTATTAAAAAACATTCCAGGTGAGCTCTTCGTTTATCCAGGGGGTGGCAACTGTACTAGAAACAATGCATTACAAACCTTCGCAATCTGCCTTCTATCCAACGCTTGGCCGACGTCAACAATGCCAACATGGCGCCAGCCAACTTCCGGTTCTCATCTGAATGAGATCTGATGAGATACGCCAAAGGCCAACCCTACAATATATTTATTTATTTATTTTATTTACAAATTAATTGTAACCGACTATAAAAAGCATAACAGCAATTTCAGATTAAAACAACAATTTTACGAATCTAATGCAGGCAAGAAGAATATGGCGGCGCCTCCATTTCACGCCTGTCTCGTCTCTGCCCTCGCCTGAATGAGATTCGTAAAATTGTTGTTTTAATTTGAAATTGCTGTCATATTCTTTGTAGGGGGGGTTACAATAATTTTGTAATTAAAATAAATATATTGTAGGATTACCATATTGCCGTTTACATATATCGTTCTCGAATACACATTCATCATTTCTGTCGTAATTGTGTGATTCAGGTAAATATGTATTCAGCAGGTTACCAAAAATGTGAAAACGCTGTATATCTTAAAAATGATGCAAAAATCAATTTCTAAAATCGAACAGCTATTGGAAATTTAGTGCAAACTTTTTTCCTGTGCTAGGATAAATTTGCAAGAGTATCACAGTGTAACTGTAGCCAAGCGTGTTTTTCTCTACTCGTTGGACTTGTGCTTCTCGAACATTGTGTACCCCATGCTAATCATTATGGTGGTTGCCATCCCATAATCTCAAAGCGGAGGTATCGATGCTGGCTGCGTCTTAAGCCGTGAATCTGCTAGTCCGGTAAACGCAGTTTACCATATATCGTCCTAGGTTTATCATATGTACAATAATTGTTATAAATTATATACTCCTAAAGTACAGCTAGAGAAGATTTCCAGTACAAAACGAAGAAAGATCGAAGACGATGTCAATCGAGAAGATGCTGGAAGTAGTACTAGCTACCCACTCTGCTTTACACTGTCAAGTGTGCCTGCTTAGACTCTCTCGAGTCAAAAAGAGCCGAATAGGTAAAAAACATGTGTTATATGCGGGAAAATGGAGTCCTCTGGCGACGTGAAAAGTACAAAATTTGTGAGGAAGGCAGAGCATCAAAACTGTTAATGGCAGCCAAGAACTTTCAGTACGAAGACTACACAAGAATTGCTGATCTGACAGGTGAGAAAAGGTATTGGCAGCTGCTCTATATTGTCATGTAGGGTGTATCCACCCAAAACCAAAACTGGTAGAAAAACCCGCCAAGTTTTCAAAAACGGTCGGCCTTTGAAGGTAGTGATATCATTCCACCAGGGAAAGGCCGCCAAGGTTACACAAGAATTGCTGATCTGACAGATTTGGAAGAGGCTGCCTATCTTGAGGTGGTATTTTCACTTTTTTAAAGATATTTCCTCCAGAAGCATCATTCCCAATGTTCAAAGTATGTGTTGACTGTATCCGGAAAGGTGGAATGTTAAAAAGTCCTGAAAAGAATGTAAAAAATAAGTTTTGGCATTTCCGTTGCCACCCAAGATGACTGCAAGTCTTGATCATCACAGAATCTCTCATCCAGATCAACTTCCAGAAATGTTTTTCTCAATAACTGTGCACATTCCTTTATGATGTCTGTTGATCTAGGTTTCTCAGTAACATCTTCAACCGATACCGAAGAATCAAATGCCATTTCTGACTTATTGGCTTCAACTGGACTAGAAAATTTAATCTTTTCTCCAAATGTCTTAACAACTCTAATTAATTGAATGATTTAACAACTCTAATTTTAACTTTTTCTTTACCTAATCTGTCGTTAATTTTCTCTGTAACATCCGATTAAACAAAGGCGACGCCGCTCTTTAATTAAGGTTTCATTTCCTCAAAGACTTCAGCAAATATTATGTTTCAATTCGGGTTACTTGCCAAACATATCGATAAGGGTTACTTGCCAAACATATCATACACCCTACATGACACATTAACAAGAAACATTAACGTTGCCGTGGATTGCGTAAGAATAAAGGGATGCACGTTAGATGATGGTTACGCAACAATACGAGCATACACGACCTAATGGGTTTTTTGTTAATAATCCGAAAAAAAAAATGCTTCGCGTTCTGCTGTTTTAGTAACAGCGACCTTCGGGGGTTTCTGCATGACTAAATGTGAACGAAATCTTGAAAAATTAAGGGGAAGTTGCAGGGATAAACAAAACAACTGAAGGGGATGCGCTGATTGAGTGAGCGAAGCAAAAGAAATCAGCGATTGTTAGTCAGTGTGTGCAAAAATGGGATTGAAGCATTTTAAACAGACGGTGTAACCTTATGTACGTTCACAGTCCTATGAAAGTTGTGATATCCACCCAAAACCAAAACTGGTAGAAAAACCCGCCTAGTTTCCAAAATCGGTCGGCCTTTGAAGGTAGTGATATCATTCCACCAGGGAAAGGCCGCCAAGGTTAATCCTATTAGCCAAGTTAATCGCACCGAATAATACTTTAAGCGTTAAATGAAAACTTGAAGATTGCTACCGCTAGTAGCAATCTTCTAGTTTTCATGTAACTTTCGAACTATTAGTAGGTGCGATTAACTTGGCTGATAGGATTAATCTTGGCGGCCTTTTCCTGGTGGAGTGATATAACTACCTTCAAAGGCCGACCGTTTTTGGAAACTTGGCGGGATTTTCTACCAGTTTGGGTTTTGGGTGGATACACCCTACGTGACAATACAAAGCAGCTGCCAATACCTTTTCTCACCTGTCAGATCAGCAATTCTTGTGTAGTCTTCGTACCGAAAGTTCTTGGCTGGCATTAAAAGTTTTGATGCCTTCCTCACAAATTCTGTTCTGTTCTGTTAGCCAGAGTACTCCTTTTGTCCACATATAACACATGTTTTTGACCTATTCGGCTCTTTTTGACTCGGAAGAGTCTAAGCAGGCACACCTGACTGTGTACAGCAGGGTATGTAGCTAGTACTACTTCCAGCATCTTCTAGATTGACATCGTCTTCGATCTTCCTTCGTTTTGTGCTGGAAATCTTCTCTAGCTGTACTTTACGAGTATATAATTTATAACAATTATTGTTCATATGATAAACGAAGAGATCACCTGGAATGTTTTTTAATGACGCAAGAACATGATCTTCGCGAAATTCTCCACATCTCTGATGCGTTGGCAGCCGTTTTTTGTTGACGTCACACTTTCACCGGTATTTTGCTGACGTATAATACACAAATCAACAAATCTGCTTGCTGGGAAGATCTTTTTAGATTAATAGGATTCAGTTGATGATTCATCTTGTCAGTTTCACAAGTCAGAATAAAAAATTTGCAAATTATTATTGTGTAATAATTCATAACAATATTCCGTCATTTTCAACTACATATTATTATTATTATTTATATAATTCTATATTATTATATATCCTATATACTACGATAATAAAGTTTTGCAATAAATTATGTAAGGAATGCTGTTTATATAACCGCTTAGATATAGAATCATTAAAAGTGGGGCGTTAGTTATTAATGTTTATCTACTTCAAAGTACTTCTGTTATCTGTCAATTAACTTAGCTCGCTACAACTAGGCTAGATGGAAAGGCTGAAATGTGTTCTTTTCAGCAAGGTCCAAAAAATAAAGGTAACTTAAATAAGGTCCAGGCTATAGTCGTTTGAAGATGTCCTAGTAACGTAAAAGTGGTGAAAATGCATGTAATACAGCGAAAATCCATATTTTACTTTAAAAACAGCTGTAGCGTCTATACTATTCATTTTTCAGGAAAAGTCATTCTTGGGAAGTTGCTTAAAATTACTTTTTCTACAACTTTGCTTCACTTTGTGCTTTTAAAGTATTTATATACAGGGTGTAACAAAAGGTCGTGTCCAAACTTACGTGACTAATTCCCAAAGTTTCTTCCCTGACCATTAATGCAGGTTTGACACCGTCGAGCCAATGAGTTTCGGACATGTTCGAATATTCCAACGGTGGTTTTGTTTTTGCAATAGCCAGAGCGTGGGCGGAGGTGGGGAGGCGGAGCTGGAATTTGGGTTCTTAATTCATGCGATAACCCAAGAATAAGACGTTTTTGGCCAAATGTTTATATGAATTATATTCTTAGTTTGACATAAGGAATTAGTCACCTAAGTTTGGACACGACCTTTTGTTACACCCCGTATATGGCGTTATTTGGAAAAACCCGTTTTTTGGCGGCCATTTTCCAATGTGGCGGCCAAATGCCCACGTGGACAGGTTATCACCCTAGTGCATTTTGATATTGGGCAGGTTACCTACATGATCCACTTGAGTGATTCTCCATACATTGAAATGGTCACAGAACCATCTTCAGCACGTGGACTACCCCGGAAAATTGCTCACAGACAATTGCTCGCTAAGAAAATTGCTCGCAAGAAAGTTGATTGTCGGGAAAATCGCTCGTCCGAAAATTGACCGTGCAGTTAATTGTTCTCCGCATTTTTTTTTATTTAATTTTTCACAATTATTAGTTTTTTAACAGTAATCTTTGCAGTTTTTTCGTATATTTGAATGGCATAAAATCAAGTTACAGCGACAAAAATAGGCCTAAGTGAAACTCAATTTAATTATCGTTCATTTGGTCCTACTCCCATCTTTGTAGGACCTTGGTTCCTTGGTTCAAGAGGAGTAGAGTACATGCACACACGCACTTTTTTTCCAAGTACACATTGAGTAAAAATGTTCTCTACATAAATGCAGTCAAGTACAGGATGTGTTAAAGTTCATTAAAAAGAAAATAGCCGATTCCACCCCCGACTTCTACCCCCATTTGCAAAAATGATATTAAAAAAAAGGACTTTTTTTTTATTAATTTAATTTAATTCAACAATATGTTGTCAGTTGGGAAGGTAACAAACTTCATTACAAAAAGTGGCTTTTTACAAAGACCCAAAGAATGGGAACAGTGAACAAAACCATACCAAAAAAAATAAACAGTAATGGTCAGAGGAAGCATCCATAACAATTATCAATACACGGTGGTGACGTCACGCCGTGCCGTCACACCGTGACGTCATTCCCATGCTAAAAGTGTAGTCGTTATCTACGGTTAATCTGAAAACCTACACAAGTCACTGTGGGTTAATTTTGATAACCTAACACTTTTTCTGGGGTCTACACAACCCCTGCTCCAACACGTGACATATAATGACCGACTTTGCAAAACTACCGTACACAACATAAATTCAACCAGCAATCCCCATTGAAACCAACATAAATAGGCACATTTGCAACCTGCGACATTTATCGGACTAACACCCCCACCCATGGAGGAATGGTCCAACCCGGACCCGGCAACCTTTTGTTCCGACGGTACGAAAACTACGCTACTGACACTTCCTAAACACACCTAAAAACCTACGAGACTCAAGCGAATAGCGCATTTTATACGCTATATCTTATTTAAACTCATAAATTAGAAAAAATACGGTTTTTCCTTAAACACAAACGTCGGTGACTGAGACTGCATATAGGGACGTCCTCGCGTACATGAGACTTTCGTAGACAGGAAGTTTAAACTGGAAGTTTGAGTTCAGGAATTTACGTCATGATTCACAAATAAAATTTTCAAATAAATTTTTTTAAATCTTAAATAACTATATAGGTTGGCTCGACGTCACACCTTAGCATTAAAACACATATCCGTGAGGTCTGACCGTTTTACCGTGGATATTCATTCGCTCGTCTGCTGGAAATGGCTAGTCCAATACTCTCGGGGGTGGAGGGGAAATCAGCACTCGGGCATTCAGCGCTCGTGCGATTTCCCTCCACCCCCTCAAGTATTGGACTAGCCGTTTCTCGCAGACGACCGAATATCCACGGTAAAACGGCCAGACCTCACGGATATCTATTACATAATACTGGAACGTGGTGTCGGCAGATACATGGGCGTCCAACCTGTTTTTAAAAACATTAGTCGAGGGTGCATTAACAACATTAAGTACACAATGAGTAAAAGAGTTTCCTACATAAATGCAGGCCAGCTATATTAATAACGATGCAAGCTACTTGCGTGATTGATCACATTTCCAGAATATCTTTGCATCGGTGGCCTTATGTTTGATGTACAAATGTCCAGAATCCACGAGCTTCTCTTTCCCCTTTTCACTAAGAATAAACTGAAGTGGCATCCTAGTTTGTCTTATTCGACGAGCAGTGTTGTCTTGGTGTGGTAACGTTCATGGGTGCTGAAATTTGCAATGAGTACGAATTAGCAGCACGGTGCTCGGAAGTAGCTATAAGGTGCACTGTAAAAAAAATGTACAAAAAAGAATAAAAATTTTAATTTTACATGTTGGGGAGGATGGGCTATTTTCTTTTTAATGAGCTTTACACATCCTGTACTTGATTGCATTTATGTTAACGGATTTATGTAGAGAACATTTTTACTCAATGTGTACTTAAAAAAAAATAGTGCGTGTGTGCGTGTACCTCTACTCCTCTTGAACCAAGGCAGGAAAAAACTGCAAAAATTACTGTTAAAAAACTAAAAACTGTTTAAAAAAAATTAATAAAATTTTTTTTAAATATGGACAGCAATTATCCGCATGGTCAATTTACGGATGAGCAATTTTACCGACAATCAATTTTTTTGGGAACAAGTTTTCTTAGCGAGCAATTGTCCATGCGCAATTTTCCAGGGAGCAATTTCTGAAAATTTAATTTATCTTGGATAATAAATTAAAAGGACGTGCAGAATTATTTCTTGAGAAGCACAAATTAAGAAAGTATGGTTTTCATGTGAGCTCAAGTTAGTTCACAGCATACCTGCATTTATCATTAGGCTTAATCCACACCTGCATTCCTCATTAGGCCTAATCCACACCCTCTCTGCTAAATATGAAGACAGTTAATAACCCTTGGGTTTCTAGGTCTTACCTCTTTTATTCTTCTAGAGGTCACAACAACAAAAGGAGTACACTGTCTTATAGCATATTGTAGGCATAACTACAAAACAGTTCTGGAATTGACAAACCAAATTAGAGACTTGAAAAAAAAACATATCTACCCTCCAACATGACTAGAGCAGGGAGAAGGGGCAAAGTCACATGATCACATACTCCGTATGATGGGAAAGAAACCCAGTGAGATAAGCTCACTGGGCCCATCTCAGCAGGCCATGAAACTCAAACCCAGATTGTATAGATCAAGGCCATCCGAGACGGAAGCTATAAAAACGTTATTTCTTCCTGATGCTCTGTACATTTGTACATCAGGACATTGAGAACTCAGAGTGAAACCTACACAACAATTTCTGGCGAGCAATTTACCGGTAATCCTAGGTCCGTGCTTCAAGGTGCCCCAGACCACAGCTCAGCTAAAAAATAAAAATGCAAAAAAGTGTGTTCAGTTTGTTCAGTTGCACACTGGCCTTGGCTTACGAGAGGCACTGCGAAGGGTCCTGCTTTCTGGTGATCTAGCTGGCACGAATGCAGACCGATTCAATGAAAAAGCCACAAATATTAAAAAAAAAAAAGGCCCTCAGATTGCTGACTGGCCCAAAGCATGCGAATCCCACGGAAAGCTGTGAGAGGCCCCCGGAAAATTTGGGGCCCTAGGCACAAGCGGACCTCAATCAGATACACTTCCCATAATTCATCATTTCTATCGCAATCTCTCCTACGGTGTGCAACGAAAGCAACGCATATTTTAGGCAGGTAGCAACAAATGTGAAAACGCTGTGACACGCTGCAAACATCAATTTATAAAATCGAACAGATATTAGAAAATTATAGTTCAAACTTTTGCCTGTGCTAGGACAAATTTTGCAAACAGTGGAACTGTAGCTGTGAGCGTTTTACCCAACTCGTCGGACTAGTTTCTCCAACATTTTTGAGTAAGGCTACTGCGACTGAATTTGCACACCATGTTCAATCTTAATGGCGGCGGCCATCCCATAGTCTCAATGCGGAAGTATCGCATCTGGCTACGCCTTAAATCATGAATCGCTTGTCCGGTAAACTTTACCATATACCGCCCGAGGTGCTACACAGTACGCCCTCCAGCACACAGACACAGTGTTCGCTGAACGACACGTACAGTGTGTACCTAATACGTCTGGCCAAACTTTCAGGGTGTAGGCTGTGATCAAAAGTAAGACTAAAAAGTTCTATAAACATGGGTCGGAAATGCATCCGTTTTTCGTTACAGCCCCTCTCACCCCCCAAGTTAGGGCTAAAACGTTGAAGTTTTTCCATAACTTCCCACCTAATTTGTCCAAACAACTACAATTGATACATCTTTCTTGCAATTTCATTACTTCATAATGTAGGTCACAAAACTTTGCGGTTGGGGCAGTAATGGAGGAAGGGGAAACAAGTTGTGCAGAGTGGGCCTCTTTGTAGTTTTACTGAAACAAACCTGCGTCACCATGCAGAGTACCAAAATTTCCGGTATCATCTTCAGTTTAGAAGAGAGAAATTTGTGCCTTTTGTGACTACAAAAGATACTCGATGTTACACCATGCTATCCAACACAGGCAAGGGTTACGTCTAGCCACTGACTGGTGAATGCGTTCAAAGACACCGGGTGTATTTCAGATTGTATGGCAACACTCAACAACCCGCTGCCGAAGGGCTTCCTCGTCGACTGGAACTGAATTCACAAGTGAATTTAGGTGCCCCAACAAGTAAGTCAAGTAGATTCAAGTCTGGTGAACGTGGGGGCTATGCATGCGTTCCACCTCGACCAATCCATCGAGCTGGGTAGGCACGATTTAGGAATTGTCTAGCTAGGAAGCTAAAATATGGTGGAGCACCATCATACATGAACCACATTCGTTGTCTGATACTCAGTGGAACATCCTGCAGTAAGATAGGTAATTCGTGTTCGAGAAACCGTTGATAGGTTTCACCACTGAGATGTGGCGCCAACATATAGGGACCTATTAATTCGTCACCAACAATGCCCGCCCAAACGTTCAGACTGAACCTCTGTTGGTGTCTACCTGGGACAATGCCGCGTGGATTTTTCTTTGCCCACAATTGGTTATTATGGAAATTAATGATACCATCCGTGGTAAAGCTTGCTTCATCAGTGAATAGAACTGATGAAATGGAACATAGGGTCTTCGGCACATTGCTGCATAATCCACTGGTAAAATGCCGCTTGTGCCGGAGAGTCGGCCGGTCAAAGCTCCTGAACACGCTGGAGGTGGTATGCAATAGCTGTTCGTGCAGAACCCTCCAAACAGTTATATGTGACACACCTTCCTTTGTTCCAATACCTCTCGTACTGGCTCCAGGAGTTGCCTCTATCCAGTCCAGGATTCGTTGCTCTAAACAGTAGGCGTTTTGACGACTCTTTCCCTTCCCGATTTGGCAGTAACAGGCGCAAATCTTCCAGTCTCTCGAAGGCGACGGTCAACGGCTACAAAGGGCTGCCTATTTGGTACCTGCCGATTTGGGAAAGCTTCGTGATAGAGGCGTCCAGCCTCTCGACTGTTCCCATTCGCGCGTCCATACATGAGATGTATGTCAGCAAATTCCTGGAAAGAGTATTCCTCCATAGAAATGTATGCAAGTTCAATTTCTAATAAATTAAGAAGTTCAACAAGATGCAAAAAAGATGACGATGAAAAGAAATGTGCTATCCAAAGCCTACTTGGCTGGTTGAAATGTGACCTAAATCAAG
>JAHWFP010183905.1:7183-18621 GCA_023313725.1 Lithobius niger | reverse complement strand
GAAGTTACACGAGATGCGAAAAAAGTGATGATCAAAAGAAATCTGCTAGCTAAAGCCAACCCGTTCTTTTGCCTGTGTTGGATCACGTAGTGGACACATCGACCACCTTTTTTAGTCACGAAAGGCACAAATTTCTATCTTCTAAACTGAAGACGATACCAGATTGGAGATTTTGGTGCTCTGCATAGCGACGCAGCGTTTGTTTCAGTAAAACTACTAAAGTAGCGCTCCCCAACTTGCTCCCCCCCCCTTCCTCCATTACTGCCCCAACCGCAAAGTTTTACGACCTACATTATGAAGTAATGAAATTGCAAGAAGGATGAGTCAATTGTAGTTTTTTTGGCAAATTAGGTGGGAAGTTATAGAAAAACTTTAACGTTTTATACCCCTAACTTTGGGGGGCTGTAACGAAAAACGGATGCATTTCCGGACCCAAGTTTTTAAGGCTTTTTAGTCTTACTTTTGATCATAGACTAACCCTGAAAGTTTGGCCAGACCTTTTAGGTACACCATGTAGATCAGTGGCAGCGAGCAAAGTGACGGGAGAGACGTCATAATGGGCCTAATTTTAAGTTTTTAGGCCTAAGTTTTTTTTACCTGACGTTTTAATTTTGTAAGCAGATAACGGATAATTTGATTTGAGAGTAGGGGGCCTATTCATCCGTGCAGCCTAGTGACGAGACGTATTTTATGTGTGTCGTTAACGAGATCCTTTTGTTTTTACAGTTGCACGTCGGTTGTTATCCGTAGGGTTTACGTGCGACTATCAAATGTAATTATTTCATTTAGTACGTCGAGAAAGCCTATTTATTAGCTATAAGGAAGCAATGTTGTTTTAATTTGCCATGTTTTTAAACTAAATTTTGGTCACTGAAACTAATGGTGAAGACCGTGTAGTCTTTATCAATGTGTTATCCGAAGTTGAAAACAGCGATGGACGGACACAGTCGTTGCATAAGTCTTCTCAGCCGGTACTGCTGTACAGAAGAGTAAAAGAAGGTACTGAGTCCAGGACTAAAATACACGCCCATTCACGCCAAAGTCCCATCAAAAGGCATCAAGGCGATCCTAGCAAGTGTTCAAGAATGGAGCGACAACAACAATGGCCGGCAAAACATTCTACCTTGGGACACTGCCCTTTCAGTGCAAAACACCGTCTGATACGATGACTTCTACCGTGACTAGAAACGAGTTCAAAAAAGTTGGCATTATCAATTCTGAACATTTAATTGCAGAGTTGATAGGCCAGATCACCACAACGGATTCTGTCATGGATGGTAGAAAGTTTGTTAGTGAAATATTTTTTGCTACGTAGTGAGCTGACGTTGGTAGCATTCCAGGTGGCTGGCCAAAATAAAGCAAGGTTTGTCAAAGTATGGATGCAACAAGCCAATGTGTGGGCGTACCCTTCGTTTCACATAATTTCCCCCCTAAGCCACCAGACGGTCTCTTTCATTGACTTAGTCTAAGAAGTTACCGTGACATGTATTTTTTTTTCATTTCCAGGTTACCTTACATACAATCCAAAGAGTTACCTTTATGTGCTAACTCGAGTGAGGCAAGACACACACAAAGGGTCACTGAGAGAATTTATTGGGATTTGGAAAGAGGAAACATCTGTTCAAATTGTCCCAGAAAATGCAGAGAGAATGTTTATTCCTTAATGCAAGATGTGGTAAAACCACAAAATCAAACTTGGTTTAAAGTGTTATTGCAAGACAATACTGTGGAAATCGTAAACGAATATCCTTCATACAGCATTAATGTTCTGTTATCTGAGGTGGGAGGAAGCTTGGGATTGTTTCTGGGGGTTTGCATTCTTACAGGTTTGCAGATTTTGGAGTTGATTATAAATTACATAAAAAATTATATCTGGCAGAAACATCAGTAAGACCACAAATTGGATTAAGGGTTATGAGATTGTTTTTCGATGCAAGAAGTATAGGGCATCCAATCCCAGACAGCAAGTTTTTCCTTCTGATTTATGTTTCGCATGAGATAAATTACTGCACGCAAGTCAAGGTTTCATTTGACTTATCGGTCATGAGAAAAGAGAGCTACTGGAGTTACGAAATCGTACATTTACATTAAGTGAGGTGCAAAATGGTGGTAGTTTCTATGAAGCTAGGTGTTTGCATACCCGCTTAAAAAGACGGAAATTTATGTTGCGAATATTCCCGCGAGAAATCTAAATAATAAAATGGTAAGGTTGTCATGCACATGCTTTAAATGTCATCGCATATTGTTAACTGTAAATGGTGCATTGTAGGTTAAATTTCCAGTACTTTACTTCTCTGTCATTGTTGCATCCCAGGAAGATAATTTTCAACGTTTACTTACGATAAGTGTTACATGACCATGTGACATAGGAAAACGATCATTCTGTATAATGGAAGCAAGCACCCTCTCGACTTCAACGTACATTTGATTCGGCTGAAACAGCTGCTAGTGAAATCGGTAAAAATTAATTGGTGTGATTTTTAACAATAAAAGGGTGCATGTTATAGAGTGGTTAAAATTGTATAAAGTATACATGGTCAAAATAAACAAAACAAACAACTATCTTTCTTGTTCTGCTGTACCTTTCTCTTCTGGTCATTTTATAGGGTTAACAACGGTCTACGAAGCACTCAAGCATACAACATCAATCGGACACATGTTGCAGCAAATTATTATTGGTATCAACATGGAAACAATCGAACTCGACTCTCGAAGACCGCATTTTTAATCTAAAGCCAAAGTTCGAGGCCGTCAGATGATAGTCTTTATGTTGAAATTTTGCGAAGTGTAAAATGTAATTAATAAACAAAAACGAAACGTTAAATGTTTAGAGTAAGGGTCTAAAAGTCAAAACCTAGAAGGAACACGGACAAGCTTTGACAGTAAGGGTCTAGGTGTAAAATTTTGTCAGAGGCTGGTAAGCATTAGACCCTTACTACTCGGTGGTTAGCTTAGTTCTACTCTATTCGGACAAAACGTATGTATGAACGGTTGTAGCAGGTTTTCTTTGTTCTTAGAATATTGTTATGGAACTTTAAGAACACAATTTTCTTTTGAAGTTTGGCATTTTGCCTTTTGATGCTTTAGAATTTTTTTATTATATTTCGTAGATTTACGGTAGAGAATAACCAGTAATGCTCTCTGCTGCGAATACCCTGCCATGTTACTAAATCGAAAAATAATTTTCAACATAAAGCAAAGCAGCAAACGTATATCGTACTACCACTTGATCATCACATGGGTCGTTGTAGGAGGATTTCCAGTTTTTCGTCAAAATGTATTTATTTCTGACCACTGGGTAGTAAGGGTCTAATCCTTACCAGCCTCTGACAAAATTTTACACCTAGACCCTTACTGTCAAAAGCTTGTCCGTGTTCCTTCTAGGTTTTGACTTTTAGACCCTTACTCTAAACATTTAACGTTACGTTATGCTCTCTGCTGAGAATAGCCTACCATGTTACTAAATCGAAAAATAATTTTCAACATAAAGCAAAGCAGCAAACGTATATCGTACTACCACTGGATCAACACATGGGTCGTTGTAGGAGGATTTCCAGTTTTTCGTCAAAATGTATTTATTTCTGACCACCGGGTAGTAAGGGTCTAATCCTTACCAGCCTCTGACAAAATTTTACACCTAGACCCTTACTGTCAAAGCTTGTCCGTGTTCCTTCTAGGTTTTGACTTTTAGACCCTTACTCTAAACATTTAACGTTCCGTTTTTGTTTATTAATTCGTGTTACTTTTAGAATTGCAGCTAAACTGTAAAACAGTGCAGTTGACGGTCAAAATTGAGAGTTTAACACAGAGACCCTAGGCTGACTTTAACACTCGCCAGTGTTAATAATAGAAACAAATCCTTAATCTTCAGTCTTGCAGTTGGCGTTTGCTAATTGGCATTGTTGCATAATAACAATGTTTAAAACAATGTAAAACAATCAATCTGGTCCTTTAGAGCTCCATAACCCCTTAACCACTTGACCAATTAGAAAATGCCTTATGGAAAGGGCACATCTACAGAGCAATACCTGTAAAATGAGCTAAGAACCAGCTTCATAGGACAAATAGTTTGACCTGTAGAGAGGACAGACGAAAGTATCCCCAGAACAACAACAACAACAATAAGAAGAAGCAGAACAAGAAGTTGTCTATTTGGCCCCGCTCTGGATCTCGGGTTTGGCTTGATCGAATTTAACACGGAGACCCTAGGTCGACCCTTACTAACACTAATAAATTTATTTATTTTCGCGTAAAGCGCTAAATTCGTAAAGAAGTGATAGGGTACTAGCACTTCGCCCATCAAGTTTAGATTGTTGGCTTTCCACGGCATCTAATAGTTGGCGTCTGTTTGTTCAAAAGCGAAAGCGAAAGCGAAAGCGAAAGCGAAAGCTATACTGCTTCTCTTATCCGAGACATTAAACCGCCATTTTCTGGTATACTAAATAGTAATGCGACAGAAAGCTTTGGAAATCGTATAGATCGACGGGGTTTACCGAGCAGACAACAGAAAGTCCTGTTTCAGAGCCGTGCATAAAGAATTTTAATACGAAAAAGGTATAAACATTGTTGATTTCATATTAATTACTACTACCTATTACTAATTCACCTCAGGTAAGATGGTAGTGGGAGAGGAGCGAAATTTTCAATTTTTTTTATTGTTTAAATAGCTGTATTAGGGCCCACACTATGACAATTAGAACAAAAACTGTACATTTTTGCATTTAAATTACCAATAAAGCAGTTTTTAGACAATTCGATTCCATTAATTGTAGGTGTTCACTGAAGTTCTATCACGATTTGCCGAAAATCATAATTTTTCAAGTTCATGTTCCTTTTTCTCCAAAGGTATTGGTCAAGAATGTTATGAATTGTTGTAGGGGTGTTCATATGGTAGTTATGTACGGACACTACTAGGCTTATGGTTTTTAGACTAATTTACTGGTTTTGGTGACTGTGTTAATGATAGCGCGATATTAATTAAAATTTTATCAAAGTTTATTATTTTATTTCTGACAGTGTTCATCAGAAATGTATAAATAATAGTTATAATACCGGTGGCGAAATGTATGGGCTTTATGACCCGATGGGCGAAATCCCGAACATGGCCAATCCGCGAGAACTGCGTCAAGATGACGTCCGAGGTGAAGCCGAGACGTCATCGCGACGTAGTTCGAGCGGATTGGCCATGTGAGGGATATCGCCCATCGGGTCATAAAGCCCATACATTTCGCCACGGGTACTATAACTAATTTATCGTACGGTCCCTAACTTTCGAAATTAAAAACAAAATTTGGGGTAAATGGAAAGTTTGCCTTCGCAAATGAATTGGAAAGTCTGTTGTTTATACAAATTTTGTGTCGTCACGTTTGCATAATTTTGTTTTGATGCAGTCAGGTTTGCGGCCGATACCATATGAGCGAGAGGGTGGATGAGCAGGGGTGTGTGTCTAGAGGGAGAGATTTTCTTAAAAAAAAATAGGTTTAGTAGATACACGGTTTTTTTTTAAAGTCATTGGAGTGATGTCTATTATCTTGTTGCTCATTACGGAAATTTCATCATGAAAAATTACGTCGTTCACTCTAGGTTAACCTAAAACCTAACATTTTACGTAATGTGTAGTCTTTCTTTAATTTGTATAATGTGCTTTCTGAGCTGGGGGCTTCGCGTTTAAGTCATTCTCTGATGGAAAACGAAGGTTTGGACTGGGGACATTACACGGACAATTCGGCGGTAACGTATTCCTGTGAACTATGTGGGCAGTTAGGGACATTGTGGGTGTAATTCTCGAAGGGGAGGGGGAGGTAGAGGGAAATAGCGTAATGCTTAATTTTAACGGTGAAATTTCATGTATATTTCGTATACATTATGTCAGTTGGTGCTTTCGAAAGGCTGATGCAAGTTCACATTAGATTTGTGATTTACAGTTAGGAACCTTGTTAGGACCTTTACGAATTTGGATATATCCAAGCCCCGGCTGTTTTTTTTTTTGTGGGGCGGGGGTTGTGTGGGATTAGTAAGCATTTAAAGTATTTAATTTTCTTGTCTAGATTTTGAAATGTAGAACGCTTAATAAAACTATGTGAGAATTAATTTGTATTTATCTTAAGTTGCTGCTTAATAAAAAAAAAAGCACGGGTTTCAATTATCTTTCGAACAAGGAACGTAGGTTAACATTAAAAAAAATAAAATTAATTCTCGCGTGGTTTTATTAAGGAATTCATCCTTTTGAAAGTGTTGGGTATGTCATATCGCCACTTCCCTGAGCATGGCTTCCGTATCGCCACACTTTAGTTTGGCGATATGGGATATATCGTGGCGCGTTTTTAGCATTGAGAAAGTTAGGGACCGTATGATAAATCTAGTTTAACATCTTTGGGAAGACGTAGCTAACACTACAAAAAATTTCAAAGTTCTGTCTACTACAGTTTCTGAGAAAAAGGAACATGAATATGCGGGATTTTCTTTATGTTAAAACATAGGTCTACCATCTTAACCTTAATTATTACTACTACCTATTACTAACTTATTCACCTCAGATAAAATAATTTATGCGACCGATATGCTTGAAATTTGACATTCAGTTCACGTTTGACTCCAATAGGTGCCTTTTAGGGTTTGACATTTGGGGAGGTTTCAAATCCAAAGATAGTAATCATTTGTAGCGCTCTTTTCGTGAACGTTGGGAACACGCCATCTGTTATCAAAATAATTGTCTTCTATAGCCGAGTAACAATGCAGCTTCGGTTAACTTATTGTTTCCGTTTCACAATTAAATCGAAATGTTATGCAGGGTGGTACACAAAAAACTGACGACCCAACATTTTCCAAGTCCAACCTTTTAAGTTAGCACCCCTCAGAAGCAGGATAGGACAGAAATCAAATCTAATGAAACGTGAAGATTTCTGTCCTCTGCTGGTTCTAAGAGGTGCTAACTAGAAAAGTTGGACTTAAAAAATGGTGGGTCGTCAGTTTTTTGTGGACCATCCTGTATTGTAAAATAAATCATACAAAAACTTCGTAAGGGTAAATGGACCCAGCAAAGTGGTGATATCCGAGCCAAAATAGATGCCACCAAGTTTGTGTTCCGAACCGTGATCACTCAAGCTTAAGTGACAATCACTGAGGTGTCAGTTGAGATTGAGTGATCACGTTGGGACGAAAAACCAGGCGGCAGCTATTTTGGCTGTTCTTTCACCACTTTGTATGGCGGCAACTTGATGGGTCCCTTTACCCTTGCGGGGTTTTTGTAGGATATCAATTGTTTTTGTATGAAATCAGTTGTTTTATGGTTTTGCTTTATGTTAGTATTGATTGTGAGCTCAAACCATTCAAACCAAAGTCTCAAAGCAGAAACGAAGACAACGACGACCCCCTGAAGGGGAACCCCTACAATGAAAACTGCCAGTGTGTCAATGCTTTAACTATAAGTTGAAAATGGTACGTTGTTGCCTTGAAGAGAAATTGAAATTGGCACATTGTTGCCTCGACTAACAATTTGATCTACGCGGTCATTGCAGAGGCATGTTCTAATGACGTCATGCACGAAGGGCAGTTATTTTTCACTCTGTACGAATTGCTCAAGCCAAACCGATAAACTGGGAGTGGGGAGGAGGGCCTGAACGGCAAATGCCCGTGTGTGGGGCAGTGCTTTTGTTAGCTCTGCTCTTGGCATTCTAATGCTACAAAATAGGGTGGGGTGGGGAGGGGGAGGGCGTTGTGTCTCTTACCATTAAGCATATGATTACCCATTAACTCAACATAAAAGAACATTTTTGGTTGTTGTGTGGGATGGACACCAAATCAGTTTTGGGGAGATGATGGGACGAAAGGGGGAAAAGGTGAGGGAGAAGACGGGAGGAAAAGGGAAACTTACAGGAAGAAAAATTGCCTGTGAGAGTCAACGTTCAGGCAACAGTGTCAAATGACGTCATGCCCGAAGGTCGGTTATTTTTCACACGATACGGATCGGTCAAGCCAAATCGATAAACTGGGAGTTGGGGCTCCTTAACGGAGAATGCCCGTGTGTGGCGTCAGTGCTTCTTTTAGCTCTTTAGAAAATAAGGACATTGGGAGGGGGGGGGGGGGAAGCGCTGCGGTTACCACTAAATATATATTTACGTATTAACTGAACCTAACAGGTACTTTTCTGGGTTGTTTGGGATGGAGACCAAATCTCGCAAAAGGAGGAAGTGTAGTATTTAATTCAACTACCTATCCAAATTCAACTACGTGTAGCAGACGGGAGGTAGGGAAGAGGAGGGACGGGTAGGTGTATAGGAGAGGAACGGAGAAGGGAGGGAGAGGATGGGAGAAAAGCGGGTGGAGAGGATTGGGGGAAACGGAGAGTTTACAGGGAAAAAAACTGCCCGTCACACTGTACGTTCAGGCAACACTGAGCGAAAACTGGAAACAACCATGGGCGAAACAAAACCCCGGGCGAAGCCGGGTACTACTGCTAGTCGTCGTCTTACACTATAAACCAAAGTCTCATAGATGAAATGAAGACAACGACGACGACCACCCCCGAAAGGGGAACAATGAAAACGTGCGAGTGTGTCAATTCTTTGGCTTGAAGTTAAAACTGGTACGTTGTTGGCTTAAAAACAAGTTGAAATTGGCACATTGTTGGCTCGCATAACAATTTGCTGCGCGCGCTCATCACAGAGGGATATCTTAAATGACGTCATGTACGAAGGACAGTTACTTTTCACACTGTACTCAAGCCAAAGCGATAAACTGGGATTTGGGAGGGGCCTGAATGGGAATGACCGTTTGTGGGGCAGTGATTATGTTAGCTCCAGTATTTGATTGGGAAAGCGGAGGATACACAAATTATCGTTCTAACCAAACACCGTGGTAATCTCAGCGGCAAGTCTTAAATAACGTCATGCACAGTTATTTTTCACACGGTACGCATCGCTTAAGCTACAGCGAAAGACTGGGAGTTGGGGGTGGGGAGGAGGCTCGGGAGTGAGCTGTTACCATTAAGCAAACGATTACGCATTAACTGAACCTAAAAGAGAATTTTGTGGGGGGTGTTTGGATTAGAAACCCTACCAATTTGGCCAAAACCTCGCAAAAGGGGGAGGGCCAGTATTAATTCAAATAACCATCCAAATTCAACTACGTGTAGGGAAGAGGAGGAAGAGAGGGAGAGGATAGGATAAAAAGGGGGAGGGGAGAGGGGAAGGAGAGGCTTGGCGGAAAGGGGGAGTGTTAACCGAAGAAAAATTGACTGTTGCAGTGAACGATCAGGCAGCACCGAGCAAATAATGGGAAACAACCACGGGCTAAACAAATCCCCGGGCGAGGCCGGGTACGACTGCTAGTAAAAATATAAATGTAAATCGTATTTTGAACAGCCTAAAGAAAATCGTCACTTTGGTATAATCTAAAAGCACGCTAGCACTTCGTCGATCAAGTTCAGATTGTTATATTCATGACGTCTAATGATACCAACCCGTTGACCCTTTGTCTAATGATTGCCGTGTGATTGTTGATGTTAAATTGTTGTTCATTATCAGTGTTTGGACGAAAGCGCTGCTACTGCTTCTTCTTACCCGAAACATTAAACTGCCGTTTTCTGGTATTATATGCTAAATATTAATGCGACAGTAAGCTGTGGAAATTGTATACGTCGACGGAGTTTACCGAGTAGAGAACAGAAAGCCCTGTTTCAGAGCTGCACATAAAGAATTTCAATACGAAAAAGATTGATTTCATGCTAGCTACTGCTACTTATTACTAGCTAATTACACTCAGATAAAATAATTTATGCGACAGATGTGCTTGAAATTTGACATTATTACTGTAAGGTTTGACCTCGGTTTCCCATGTTAAAGCCGAAATTTGGAAGCTTAATTTCTCCGCCGCTGTTCAACATTTTCTACTGAAATTTGGTATGCAAGCCTTGTGGTACTTGGCCAACGCGTGTACCAACTTTATTAATTTCCGATTTGCCAGATTGGAGATCAGGACTTCAGCTGGAATCGTGAGTTTCATTTTTGTCTTATACGGTGGTGGTGGTGATGGCAAGGGACTTTGGACACGTTTATGCAATGGTCTCTACAGACTAAACCATTTGTCGTAGAAAGCTGATTCTTAGCTCATTTGAAAGATCTACTTCCGGAGATGTGCCCTTTATAGAAATAGAAATTTCAATTGGTAGCTCCGTTCCGGAGTTACGGAGCCCTGAAGGATCCGTTTTATTGTTGTACATTGTTTTAAATATTGTTTCTATACAACAATGCCAATCAGCAAACGCCAGACGGAAAGCGTAAGCAAATGCTAACAATGCTGATGAGCCAACAATTTACCCGCACGTGAAGCGGAAGCATTATCCTTATTACGAATCGATTCATATAATGATTTCACGTCATTCTCTCGCGTTAAAGCTAAAGTGTCCGTTACCCATTTGGCTTGCTGTCCTATGTACAAATACGGACAAAGCCGCTTGATAGATAGCTGCGGACAAACCAACTTCCAAAAGAAAGACTTGCACTGAATGAGCGAGCGAAGCGAGCGAAATTCAGTGCCTTTTGCAACGAGTGCAGACAACCAGCTTGGTATGTCAAAGTATCACGAATTAGAAAACAAAAACGAGCTCGTTTGATGTTTAAGGTAAGGTTTAACTGATCCGAAGTCAAAACAGCAAAGGAACACAAATAAACTTTCCTGTAAGGTTTCACATACCGCAGTGTTCTTGTACTGTTTAGTCCACCTTACTGCTGTATTCAACCATTAGACACGTAAATAAAATCAAAACCTTATCCCAACTTTCAAAATTGTTGTAAGAATAATATAGTGTATAATATACGCTACGCACTCGCCCAATTTCGGGGCTAAATTTTTTTATCATCATTGTAGTCCGGTCGTCTCCTTTCCGTTCATTCTATTGATACATACACCAGTTTTTAAGATTTCATATTCATGACTTCAGGACTGGTAGGCTATTTTATTTTTATTTTCAACGATATTTCCAGAGTTTCAAGGAGTTGCACGAACCCTGAATTATTTAATGTGTAGGTCTGTACTAAGTACACTAAAATTATGATTTTTACGATTTTTCAGCGATGTCCTTTAGCCAAGTAGAATGAACCAATCCGACATATCGTGTTCTAAAGTAAAAAACTGTAAAAACATGCGAATACAGCAGTAAGGTTTCACGTGGACTAAACAGAACAGGAACACTGCGGTATGTGAAACCTTACAGGAAAGTTTATTTGTGTTCCTTTGCTGTTTTGACTTCGGAGCAGTTAAAACTTGCCTTAAACATCAAACGAGCTCGTTTTTGTTTTCTAATTCTGTTTACGTTTGACTCCAATAGGTGCCTTTTATGCTTGACATTTGGGGATGTTTTAAATCCAAAGATTGCAATAATTTGTAATGACATTTTCGTGAACGTTGGGAACACTCCATCTGTTATCAAAATCCACCCA
>JAHWFP010183902.1:0-10107 GCA_023313725.1 Lithobius niger | reverse complement strand
GACGCCTGCTTGCATGACCCACTGCACATGCGCAGTCCTCTCTATATGAGCGAGAACGTGGTTGAACTCGGCATACATTTTCCTCTCTATATAAGTGAGAACGTGGTTGAACTCGGCATACATTTTCCTCTCAATCTGTCAGGCGGTGACTCAAGAGGGGAGGCAGGGCGGGCTTAGGTTAAGTATGTTTTAGGCAAAAAAGAAACAATTTTTAGCCGGCCTGGCTGGGGGCCGGCAAATTGTACTTTCTATTTTGCCAAACATATTAACCTGATAATTTTGCATTATCAGCAGACCTCGTCAAAACGTGGTGGCGGGCACCGACCTGACGGGGCGCCCCGGGTTGCAAGCAGGCTTCCCCCAAAATTTTATGTAAAAATTTGCACTTTATTCAGAAGAGGTGGTTGGAAACAGGAATTTGGATCTCTTTCGTGGGATTTGGTGGCCCTGAAAAGGACCGTTGTTTGAGGGTTCTTGCTTCCTTCAGTGGGTGGCTTGCTTCCTTCCATGGATGGCTTGCTTCCATTTTTAGGACGGCTTGCTTCAGCTTCATTCTGAGTGTGCTTAAGGGGGGTTGACCACAGTTCTGGCTGCGACGATTGGTCCCAGGCGGTGTAGTCCTTCTTCTTCCTTTGACATGTTCCTCAGGTAGTGTGACGTAAATGTCGTTGGATGCCGCCAGGAAGCGGCATGAAGGATTTCTTCAATTGGGGTGGTGTTATGGTATGCCCACGACGTTGACACTGCTCTGACCTCGTGTGCTGTTGCTCTGTGTGTGCTAAGGTTGGCCTTGTCGTATGCGATGTCGATTGTTTTCTTAATCCATCGAGAAATCATTGCGGCTGAAGTTTCCCCTGTCTGTAGGTCAACGGGTAGAAATAGTTGGTTTCTGCCTCTGCGGATGTCTTCGTGTTGGGTTCTTGTGAGGTAAAACCGGAGTGCCCGAATGGGGCATAGAAGGCGTTCTGGTTCATTTCCTGTTAAGCTCGTGAGTGCTGGGAAGGAAATGGGTTTTGTCAATTCGGAAGGTTTTTGAGTTTTGGCTCGAAAGCCCGGGCTTGGGTGAAGGGTTACTGAAAAGAAGTTTGGGCCGAAGATGCAGTAGGCTGGGTCGGCTGACAGGGCTTGGATTTCGGAACAGCGGGCGCTAGCTGCCAATGTCACGAGGAAGACCGTTTTCCTAGTTAAGAGGTGTAGGGAGCTGTCTTGCATTGGTTCGTAGGGGGCTTCCATTAGGGATTGGAGTACTATTGAGAGGTCCCAATCTGCGAATTGTCTTCTTGAAGCAGGTCGATCGTTTTCAAAGGAGCGGAGTAGGGCCGAGATGCGATAGTTGTCTAGGAGGTTAGTTTTGTCTGCTGCTTTGAAGACTGAGTTTAGGGCAGACCGGTATACAAGTATTGTAGAGCCTTTTAGTTTGTCGATGTCGAAGAGGTCGGTGAAGAATCTTAGTAGCTCAGGTAGAGTGGGGTTGATTGGATTGATTTCCCTTGGGAAACACCAATGAAACCATTTCGCCCAATGGCTGTCGTACATCTTGTTTATGAATTCCATCCTTCTTGAGGAGTTTGATGATAGTAGCCACGCGTGAAGGTTTAGGTTGGGGAGGTTTTGGTGAAGTTTCGACCCTTTTTGTTGAGACAGAAGATCTGGAAGTTGAGGGAGGGTTCTTGGGGTGTCTACTAGTAGAGACAGTAGGTGTGGGAACCACGGTGCTGATGGCCATAGTGGGGCTATTAGGAGGAAGAGGCTTTGGCTTTCTTCGGCTTTTTGAAGTGCTTGGGGAAGCAGCTTGAAAGGTGGGAACAGGTATGCATAGAGGTTGTGCCATGGGTACGTCAGGGCGTCGACTGCCAGAGCTTGATCGTCCGGGATTGGGCTGATGTAGTGGGGAAGTCTGGCATTGTGCTTCGTGGCGAATAGGTCGATCATGGGGGTACCCCACGTCATGAAGAGAGATTCGCAGATGGCTTTCTTGAGGCACCATTCCCCTGTTGGTGGTGAGCGACGTGAGAAGGAGTCTGCAATGACGTTCCTGTTCCCTGGGATGTGGAGAGGCAGTAGGGTGATATTGTTGGAGATGCAAAGGTTGAGAATCTCTGAAGTTAAATTGTGGAGAAGTCTGGATTTGGTTCCACCTTGTTTCTTTATGTAGGCTAGTGCCGTGGTGTTGTCGACTTGTATTTGGACGACTTGGTTTTTTATGGATGGGAGAAAATGCTGTAAAGCCAAGAGGATTGCACGAAGTTCGAGGAAGTTGATGTGCTGAAGTTTTCCTTCCTGCCAAGTTCCTGATGTTTCCAGGTTGTTTAGGTGGGCTCCCCAGCCGTGGTTCGATGCGTCCGTGAAGATGATGAGGTTTGGGGGTGGTTCGTGGAGAGGGACCGATTTCGTGAGGTTCATGACGTCTGTCCACCAAAGGAGGCTGTTGCGAGGAAAGTCGTCGTGGAAGGGGAACTGGTGATCTGGGTTGAGATGAGGGTTTGACCAGTTGTCGATCCGGTGGTGGTGGAAGGGTCTTACCATCCAGCGGCCGTAGGGGACGAGTGATGCTAATGAGTCTAGCTTCCCGATGAGAGAATTTAGTTCCCGTAGGGAGAATGTCGGCTGAGACTGAAAGTGGCAAATGTGACGGAGAAGGTCTTGTACTCTGTCGGGTGATGGTGAGATTTGGGCCGATGAGAGATTGAATGAGGCGCCTAGGAACGTGAATTTTTGTTGCGGAGTGAGGCGAGATTTGGGGATTTGACGCCGAAGCCCAGTTGGCTCAGTAACCTGATTGTTCTGTCCCTGTCTTGTTCGAGACGGTGGGGATCCTGGTTGTGTAGGGCCCAGTCGTCGAGGTATGCACTCGCTTTGATTTGATGTTGGTGGAGGTGTGCTAAAATTGGTTTTAGAACCGTGGTGAAGATTCTTGGCGCTGCGCTCAAACTGAAAGGAAGACAGCGGAACTCGTAAACCTGGCTGTTGTAGATGAAGCGGAAATATTTTGTGGCTGACGGGTGGAGTGGGACATGAAGGTATGCGTCTTCCAGGTCTATGGAGATCGTCCAATCGTTTCGTTTGAAGGAGAGGCGGATGGATTCTAGTGTTTCCATTTTGAAGTGGGGGTTGTCGATGTATTTGTTTAATGGTTTCATATTGAAAATCAGTCTTTAACCCCCTGTTTTCTTCGGTCGGGTGAAGATGGAGCTGTAAAATCCCGGCCCCGGGTTTTGTTTTTTGATGATTGCATTCTTTGCTAGGAGAAGTGAAATTTCTGACGTGAGGGAGTGCGACACTGGGGTCGTAAAATCCCACGGAGGGCTTGATGCGAGTGGTGGTTTTGAAAGAAAGGTGGGCCGAAAGCCTTCTTTTATGATCGTGAGGACTTCTTGGTTGTGCGACAGGGATTCCCAAGCCGGGAGAAAATGGCGTAGTCTCGCGCCGACAGGGAAGCGAGAGAGCCGGCGACAGTCATTGGTTGCGGCGTGGTTTGCGGCCGCCGGGAGAGGAGAGTCGGCTGCGGTGGTCGGGAGTTGCGGCGCGTTTCCCGTAGAAGCGCTGGTTGGGCCGAGAGCGTGGTTGTCGGTCGGCCCGAAAGGGCTGTGCTTTGCGGGAGGGAGTGTCGCATCGTGCGACACTCGAGGAAGTCGATGGTTTCTCGGGGGACGAGCGGCCGCCCAGGTGCCGGTTTGGTTTAGATGAGCGAAAGGCCAACTTGTCTTGCCGTACGGGTTTAGGCTTACGAGAGATGTCCAAATGAGGGGCTAATGATGGGATCAATCCCCTGAAGAGCGTGTCGGACTCGTGAAGTGGCTGGTTGCGTAGACGGTGTCTGGTTTATTCGTTCAAGTTGTGTGCGGACTTGAGGGCAGCTTCTCGTAGGAGTAAGGTGTTGTTAAATAGTGCTCTAATGGCCCAGTTCAACGAGTGGTATGTTGCAAAACTTGCTTTCTGGAAAAGTTGCGAGATGAGTGTCGACAGGTTGCGGATCTCCTCGGGGCTGGCATCGGCCGACAGCTTCTCACAAAATATGTTGACTGCGGTGCTCAAGACGTCAGCTTGTGAAGCGGCTCGTAGGCTTAGGCGTAAACACTTGTCGTTGTCGTACAGGACAAAAGACGGCACTTCAATTCTTTTGGGGATGGTTAGCGCTAATCCAAAATCCATCTTGACTTCGCTGCAAAGGAATTCGCATTCCCGGTATGTGTCGAAATTCTTGGGGTTGGTTGCGCCGTCGCCGTTTGGACGGAAGAAGCTTGATTCGCGGCCGGGCCGTGGTGCTGGTGGTTCCGTGTCGAGCAGCAAGGGGTCGCCTTTGCCCAGTAGGGCGCCGCCGTTGCGAAGCAGGCAGGTAGGCAGAGTCGTCGACTGGCCTAGTAGGCTGCGGGGTTTTGCGTCCTTGTCGCGGAGGGCGAAGCCAAAGCCGGTCTTGAGGCCTCTGTTTATTACCGGGGCGTCAGCAGTTTCGGACGGCTCGTACAGGAAACAATCGGGAACGGTGTCTTCGACTGTCTTGAGAAGGGAAGCCAAAGGCAAGGTCGGGTCGTCGATGTCGTCCGGGAAGTGAGTATGCTTTGCGGGCGGTGGCGGCATCTGGGAGTGTCGGGAACCCGTGGTGGGGTCGTGCGACACTGCCGAGGGCTTGCATTTCTTGGCCGGCGGGGCGACGGTGTGCGACGCACGCTTGCAGTTGTCGTGGCTCGTAGTAGAAGCGACCCAGTCACGAGTGTTGGTCTGCCATACAGATGAGGTGCATGACGGGGGAGGCATCGGTGTCTGTTGGCAAAACGGCGGAAGACCGAGTCGACGAGGTTGTGTGCTTCGCTGCATGTGACGCTGTGTTCTCTGCGTGACGATCTTGAAGACAAGTTAAGCGGTGAGTCGTCTGGTGGTAAGCCGGTATGGGCCGTGGCTTCCCGGAGCTTCAGCTTGGTGTCTCGAAGCAGCGCCGTGGCGTGTCGCACGTCTTCGGCGAGGACCGACAGGGCGGGAGGTGGCGGCGAGCGCTGTGCGTCTTGCAGCGGTGAGTCGTCGGTGTTGCTGTTGCCGGCATGCACGTCCCGTACTAGGCCGGGCGCGCAGCGGTCGACGGCGGGAGAGATGATCGGCGGAGAGAGAGCAGCATCCGAGGCGAGAGCAGTGTCGCACGGTGCGACATCCATCGTTGGAGACGAACGGGGAAATCCAAAATCCAGTTGGGAGACGAGGTGACGGGCGGAACCTCTGGAGGAAAATGAATGCCGAGTTCAACCACGTTCTCGCTTATATAGAGAGGACTGCGCATGCGTAGTGGGTCATGCAAGCAGGCGTCTACAAGCAACTAAAAAACTTCCAGGGAGAACATTAATTGAGGACAATGTAATGCAAAATTATCAGGTTAATATGTTTGGCAAAATAGAAACTAACATATTTACGGGGTACATTGTTCAGGCATTTCTTTTAGAGGATTAAATTATTTTTCCAACGATAGGCTGCAAGATATCATTGATCAATTAGTTTCGGAGCTACACGAGATTTGGTATACAGCATGGTCGCCATTTTGAGGACATGATAATGTGCTTTCCTTCAAAATCGCAGAAACTTATACATTCACGGCGTAATTTTAAAAACCACAATCTTCTTCAATCTTCGCACAATTTCATACATAAGACACTCACAGAGTCTTGCTAATTTTCGACAGCAATGCTACTGTCATCATCAGGCACTTCAAAGGAAAAATTAGGATCCTGGTCACATTCTTGCTGTTTGCCAGAATTTGAATTTGGCAGAACACGCAGCCTCCTGTATTTACAAGGTAGTGGACCATTCATGCTGTCTTTAGAAGGTAGTGGGCCCTTCTTGCTGCTACTAGCTCTCCAACACCGCGCTAACTGCTCACTCAAGTCCCTCCCCACAAGGTGTCTCACATTTGGGTATGAAGGGCCCTGAATATTCATAAGTTGGAATCCATTCTGCTCATGGTGTTGTATAGCAATGGATTCCAGGCACCTTAGATGGCTGTCGCGTGCAGAGTTTGAGCGGATGAGCGTCGTGGCTTTCTCCCAATCAATCTCGTGCTCAGTGGCAGCACAGTGGAGCGCAATGCCATTATCCTGCACTCCTCTCCTGACATTGTCCATATGCTGTCCCAGTCTTGTTCTCACGCCTTTCCTCGTCTCTCCGACATACACTGCACTGCATCCCTTGCACGGTACTCTGTACACACCTTCCTTAGTATCGGTCACATTTCCCATCAAAGCGTCATTCTTTGTCTTCTGAGTCACCCGTTCCGCTTCAACAGCAACTGGAGGCACTTTCTTTCCTAAACGTTTTCTTAGTCCTTTTACATTCCGCAGGTAGGTTTTAAAGCCACTACGACACAAGATTTCACGTATCGGACCACTCACACCTTCCAGGTAGGTAAGGCTTACAATCGGACTATCTACCTTTGAAACACTCTCCTTCACGCGTACTCTATCGGCATTCTTCCTCTCTGTCGCAACAATACAAATAGCCTTTTTCTTCATTCTATTCAGCAGTCCGGCTGGGTAGCCCAGTTGAAGAAACTTGCCGTTTGCCTCGTATAGGTGTGGACCTGCTACTTCCAAATTCGTCGAGTTACGGATAAGCCTCACAAATTCGTTCTGTGCAATTGCGTTCAGTTGTTCACTTGGGTGGCCTGAGTTGTATGGTATTCCCCTCTTCGTAGCCATCGGTTTCTTGTATGGCTGATACTCTACTCTCTTCGTCCCTTCAACTCTCTTCACCAGAATGTCAAGAAAGGGGAGCTCACCGTCGACTTCTTCTTCCACTGTGAAGGATAAATCGCTACGCCAGTTGTTGACTTTCTCCAGCACCTTCGCCAATGAATTTTTCTTCAACACAGCAAAGACATCATCTACAAAACGCTTCCTAATTCTCACTCCCAGCTCCCCAGCCAGTACCATCGAATCCAGATGTTGCAAAATCATTTCAGCGATTATCGGGGAGCTGGAGTACCCCATAGGGGCTCCTTTAAACTGCCAATACGTCTTACCCCCAAACTCAACATAAATGGATGCCAAAAGTACTTTCAGGATAGCCCTATCTTTCTCATACTCCACCCTCGGGATCTTCATTCGCTTCTTTGACAACGCCAACATATCAAGAATCATCCTGTGAGACAAGCTTGGAAATAACTTAACCACGTCAAATGACACCATCAATTCATCTTTCTCTACTTCCAGTCCCTTTAATTCTTCTAGCAAGTCTTCCGTCTTTCTCAGTCTGCTTGGCCCTCCAACATACTTCCGCAGTCTGTCAGCTACCACCCAGTCAAGTTGTTGTGCCATACCCCCTTTCGCTGATGTTATAAGCCGTAAGGGGGCGCCCTCCTTGTGGGTCTTAACTTGGGCAAATATGGTAGGAAGGCATTGTGGGTGTTTCGGTGTCAGTTTTTTCAACTCTTCATTGGAAAGGTGCCCTTCTTTTTTTAACCGCTCCAAACTTAACACCAAGTCCAACATGGGTCGATTCCCCACATTCTCTTCAGTCGCCCGATACATCCCCGACTCCACTATGTCCTTCACTACTCTTTCATCATGATCACTCTTTGCCAACACCACAGTCATATTAGCCTTGTCGGCCTTGCAGATAGCTATCCTCTCATTATTCCTCAGACTCCTGATTGCTCTCGCTTGTTCGACACTAATGTTGGGCTTTACCTTGGGTGGCTTCTTAACTACCATCTGTTGCATCTTCAGTCTCATCTCCGGTGACAACGTGTAGTTGGATAGCAGTAGCCCCACATCCGCTATTAAGTTAGAACGTACATCAAGGCTGCCCCCCGGTTCCACTGGCACAAATTTCATGTCCAAGTTGAGAACACTCATCTCAGCTTTTGACAGCTCCTCCCCTGACTGGTTCACCACAAACGGATAATCACCACCTCCGGAGCACACCTCTCCACACTCCCGCTCAACAGTGCCGTCCACTACTCTCTCACTGGAGCACACCTCTTTACCAACACGATTTGGACTTTCCTCCCATGACTGACGTCTCACATCACCCCTGTTTTCACAGCTCCTACCACGCAAGGCCCCCAGATAGGACAACCGATGTACTCCCATCTTTTCCAGTTTCCTAATTCAAATTCTGGCAAACAGCAAGAATGTGACCAGGATCCTAATTTTTCCTTTGAAGTGCCTGATGATGACAGTAGCATTGCTGTCGAAAATTAGCAAGACTCTGTGAGTGTCTTATGTATGAAATTGTGCGAAGATTGAAGAAGATTGTGGTTTTTAAAATTATTCAAATGTTTCATAGTATTGGTAATGATGTTTTTAGTGGAATTCACGGCGTACATTGTTCCAGCATTTCTTTTAGCAAATTAAATTACGTTTCCAACGATTGTTTGCACGAAAATATTGACTGATTAAACCAAAACTAACAGATTTATGCCATATATTGTTTAGGAATTTCTTTTAGTACATTAAATTTATCTTTCCAACAATAGGTCGCACGATAGGATTGATCAATTAGTTCCGGAGATAATACAGATTGGGTACGTCGCGTGGTGGCCATTTTGATGACGTCATCACGGCTATACGTCGTCACTTCCGAGAGTGTCTCCCAGTGGATTTGGAAACAATAACATGTGAGCAGATTCCATGTGCAATATGCAGCTTGCTGCCGGAACAGAAATGTTTTTGCACTAACAGCGCGCACTAGTAGCGGCTGCGCGCCACCTGCTCGCGATACTGCTACCGACTAGTGCAACTGCTTAGGTAGCTTGGGGGACATTGAAGACCCTGCAACAGCACGGCAGGTTGATGATCCTGGAGCTCGTCGATGGCAGCACCCCCCGGTCCAGGAATCATAAATTCCAGTGGTGAGGCTTGCTTGGGTGGGTGAGAGGGGCGAAGTAAAATGCAATATAATGCAAAACATTAAAACGCAAGTGGATCCACGAAAGCTAACCATGGCTAGCATTCACGGACTGGCAGTGAATGGCTACTACAAGCAATGACCATGAATCATCCCACAACTGTTAGGCTGCACTTGCTTGTTATATGAGTCACTCCTGCCCCCTCCCCTTAAACCAGGCCCCAATAAGTCCATTAGTTCCCTAAGAAGTTTTTTTTTTTAAACACAGAAAATTACGCTATATTTTTAATTGTTTCACTAGTTCACAGCAGCACTGGTAATAATAAATATATAGCATGTTACATATTTTTCCTCTTTATGACTTGGGAATGTTAATTTTTTTCATTTGCTTTTTCACATTTTCATTCAATTTATACCCGAACTATTGTAGTTAATTCCAGAATGGGCAAGGTGCATAAAAGTACCAGAAGTACATCCTTAAATAATTTCATGATCCAGCCGTTAATCTATTCAGGGTGATTCACTTTTCACCAAAAAGATTTCCACTGACCTAATAATGCGTAGTTAAGCCCCGAAAGCAGTGTTGAAGGATTAGTAGTTTTTTTCAAACGCCTCCAAAACTTTGCTGCAGTTTCTGGGGGCTCTCCATCACCTGTAGTTGACACTATAAACACCACGCAAGCCTCTTTTTCCAAGGTAAACTTAAAAAAAAAAAAACAGTCATCACACAAACATGCATATCTCAGCAAAGAACTGAACAGCATATAACTAATTACAATAATTTGGTTTTGATGGCGCTATGATAGACTGCTATACTATCAACAGGACTTTAAGCTGGTAACATATCTAATACAGCCTAGTAGTCAGTCAGGGGGCAGTTGTTTTCCACATGAGATAATTTGCCAAGGCTGGTTTTTCAAGTGCAATAGCATCTTAACATCGTCTAATGTTGAATTGTAATTGTCGGCCCCTGCTTATGCCCGCCATCTTGTTTTCAAAATGGCCGTCTCCAAACACCTAAACTGTGTTATAACTCTACTTTAAATTCAGCTAGAGATTTCGTCTTTGAGTCTATACCCACATTTTCGATGTAGAGGATCCTGAAAAAGATGACATAAAGAATATCCAAGATGGCGGAATTAAATATCAAAATGGCCGCCTCTAAACACCTATAATTCATTACAACCCGGCTTGTAATTCAGCTAGAGACGTCGTCTTTAAGTCGTTGAGCCAATGTGCTCTTGCGAGCCCTCTAATAGCCCTAGATGGACATCCTTA